>VXBW01008131.1:0-154975 GCA_013400375.1 Thinocorus orbignyianus
CTGAGCGACACAGGACTAACTTTCCTTCTCATACTGGGAAAACCTTGAGGGACATCATTCAGTCCTGGTTTCCACTTGGACATTGATGCATTGAGTGGAACTCTCCTTTTAACTCTTTTCTGAACCCTTTGTCTCCTTATGAAGACCCGGCAAAGCTCCTGTGGTGTGGGGAGAGAACAGTGGGAGCCTCAACATTTCTACCTGGGCGAGTAATGCATTTGTAGACCAATGCTGTTTGCATACCCCATTTGGTGGTAGTTTGTCTAGTAAATAATTGCTATGGAAAAAATTCTTGAGAGGTTACAGTTTTGAAGAAATCTCACACAAGACCTGCACTGTGCTGGCATGAGCCAGCAGCTCTCAAAAAGTATCTTTTGATCTCCACACACTGACCATTCAGCCTCTTTCAAGGAAAAATTTAGCCTTGTACACCATGTTCTCCTATCACTTATTTAACTCATGATTGCTCCTGCAAGATTCCTGCGTCTGCCTTCTTTTTGGACAGCATCATCATCATTGCTAAACTTGGACAACATCATCCATTTTTAAGGAATGACTGGTCTTTCTCATTAGGATCCTACAGGATTTGGGTTTTCCACAACTGCAGCCTCTCCGTAGCCACATTAATAATAGCCTTGGTAATACTTTTCACATTTGTAGGCTGTCACAAATGGTTAGCAGGGAAGAAGTCATTGAAACGCACATGACTTTATAATTAAGGCACCTAACTCTTATAAAACCCATTTTTCACAGAAGCAGTGACTTTTAATAAAGTGCAGTGGAGCTGTGGGGGATTCTGTGGTTTCTGTGTGCAGGCCTTGTGCGAACATTTCGACCCTGAGCCCTGACCACAGAGACCACAGTCATCAGGAGGAATATTTATTTCCACTCCAGCACTTGTCTGGTCCGGTGGACAAGCCCCTGAGCACGGGAGCCGCGGGGCTGAGGGCACGGTGCCTCGTGGGGAAGTTAACGGCAGTCATTTCCTTTTGCTGGGCCTCAGTTTCTCCATCTATAAAATCGGGATGGTGATTTCTTCCGCTTTTGAAAGCTGCCGTGAGAGCTAGGGATGAACCGAGCAAAGATGTTATTGTTTTTTCAGATGGGGTCACTGAGGCGTGCAGAGGTGATGCTAACACTGATGAAGTTGTAGAGAGCTGGAAATGAAGTCCAGGAGTACCATTCCCAGGCATGCTCTGAGGGATGAAGCTCCTTTTTATTTCACAGCCTTGTGAGGAGTAGGAGGCAGGAAATTAAAATCTGGAAATTAAACTGATGAAGCTCTTTTATCCAGATCAGTAGGAGGATCACATGGAGGAAAGCACTCTGCATGTAGTAACAACATGCTCAAAGCCAGAAAACCCAGATAAAATTAAAAGAGCCGTAAGATAGTAACTAGAAATTAATCTATCTTCACTGTAAAGAAATTTTTTTTTCAGCTCAGCTGCTGAGCGAAGACAGGGGAAAATACCTGATTATTAGCATGATGACAACAGGTCGTACACACTGGCAGTCAGAAGAGCAGGTATCACACTGCTGCCCGTCAGCATGTCACAGGGCCACCAGTATCGGTGTGAAGACATTACACACTGGGAGTGTGGGATTTTGGAGAGATGTGGTCCACCTCTTTCTTGCGATGCCCATCTGGCTGCAGGGCAGGGTGTCCCTCACTGGGACTCTGGCAGCCCAATCCTTTTGTCGCCCAGTTCACCAACAAGTTGAATTAATACCCTCTTTTAACTAATCCTTTGTCCGCTCTTGAGTGTGTAAAGTGTGACTTTTGGTGGCCATTTGAACTCTTGCTGTGGGATCTCTGTGACAGGTAACAAGTCTTACGGTGAAGGAAAAAGCAATAGATTCATCACTGGCGCTTGCAGGCTTCTGACACTGTCTCATACTCACTTTCCTAATCAGGTGAGGGGAAACATGGGTCTAGATAAAACTGCTAGGGAGTGGGGACAAGGCTGTAGATATATGTACCCAGAGAGCAGTTATCAATGGCTCATTGTCAAAACAGAAAGCGGTGCTGGAAATCCAGAAAACATGACCTGGGAGGAGAGATTGAGTGAGTTACATTTATTAGCCAAAAGAGAGCCTTGGTGGGATATAACTGCCTTTGAGCACAGAAAAGGCTGTTACGAAGTGCACGGGTACAATTCATCCTCACCAGTAGGACAAGAAATGTCTTTACTTTGCTGCAAAGAAAAATTCAAACCAGATAGGGAAGAAATTTATGAGGATCAAGAACATCAGTAGATTCAAGACTGTGAAATCTCCATCCTTGGGGGTCTTTAAACACAGGCTGGATAAACTTTTGCCAGGAAAAAGAGGTATAAGGGACCTCGTTTAAGACAGGCAACTGCTACAGGCTTTCTGTGTGCATTTGAATGATGTCCTGAAGCTTGATGCGCTTCTGGCCGGGCTTTGTGCATCAGCACCACTTGGCTATAAGCTGCTGGTAGCTCAGTGCAGCATGCAGAGCTAATCCACTCTCAAGGAGCCTAAAATATAAACTGATGTTACAGCAGGCAAGATGAGGGCTTTTCTAGGAGACACTGTGGTTGTGCAATGCTACAGAAAGGGCAGGTGGGAAGAAGGTAGCAGTTAAGCCAAGTGCACAAGGCTGGACGGTGTGCAGACCTGAGCCTTTCCTCTGTGCTCTGTCCAAGCTCGTCTGAAACCAGCTCTGGAGAAAGGACTTGTGTCTAAGCTGTGTGGACAACAAGGCGTGAAGTGCTGGAAAAACAGATAGCACGGTGTCAAGTAGCAACTCACCCCATGGCTGATGCTAAAATCCTGACCCAGTCCCTCCACTGGGGTGATGTGGGTAATCTTGGGGGTTCAGGAGCCATTTGGGACAGACTGAAGTCTGCCACTGCCTTCATGCACGCACAAAACATATAAACCACAGAGAGGGAATCTCGATCTGCTCAGTCTTAATTAGTGCGACCAAGACTCTTGGATCTTGCACTAGCGGAGGGAAGGCCAACGAGGAAGACCATGAGCTCATTCCTGCTCATCCAGTTGGGCTCAGGGCTGGTGAGTGCTGAAATACGTTCTGCTTTGGAATAAACCCAGGGGAACATAGAGGAAACACTGTGGGCTCTTATATATAGAGAGCCCTGTGGAGTTGTGCTACCCGCTATATAGTGAATTCACTACAAATACAGCACTATCAGCTACTGGCTCTGTACATCACACAATATGTACAATTAACTCTCAACTAAAAATGCAATGTAAAATAGATTTAAGTCTAAAATACACGCAGAAACGTAATTTATTTGGTGTCTGCTGCAGTGACTGTATGGTAGCAGCAGACTTCTTTGGGGAAGGTGCTTTGCAGGGATTAACAGCCAGGTGGGGGTTAATGGGCCACAGCTGCACTACGATCCCCAACTCCACCCCAAATTAATGATCTTCTGAGGACATATCCTTAAATTAGAGGAAATGACAGGTTTAAATTGGCATGTGCCACACACACTGCAGTGGCAAACCCAACAGTTAGTATAATTTTTAATATGGCCATAGAAAACACCTTTTTATACTAATAGAATAAATCATGTTCTCAACACCTGGAGTTTACACTAGCCAATCTGTAGTAACGTATTAATGCATAGCAATTGCACATCCTGTTACAGAGCAGCAATAAAATGGTGAGGGACCCAAGGGTAAGGGTATTAGCTCCAGCCAGCAAGACTCACTGAGGGTTGTAGCTCACCGCTCTTCAATGGGGCAGCTCGTTACCTTCTGTATCACACAGCAGACCGTTGACTTGTTTCGTTTCCTAGGTATCCCTGGGCTTTTCTTATTTTCCCTCTTTCCTGATCATCCAGACTTCAATTCAGGAAAACATTCGTATTTACAGCTTCATGCCGGGTGGGGGAAAGATGCTGCCCCTTCCCTTAAGGGATCCTTGCAAATGCATAGCAAATACTTACATCTGCAATGTAAGGGTACTTCTCTCCAGGGTTCAAGGAGAAGTTGGCGTTTGCTGATACCTCATTGAGAAAAACAGATTTCTTTCTTACCCTCGGAGGTATTCTCCCAAGTTGCCCATGGCATCAAGCAGATCTCATTTGGGCAGGTCCCATTTCCAAGTGGTGCTCCGAAAGCAGGAGGGTCACTTCCTTCCTTAAATGAAAACCTGAGACCCCTTTACGTACTGGAATGTGGTGATACATCTCCTCTAAGTCTTCATTTCTCAAGGATTTGTTTCTCAACAGACCCCGTTCTCTAGGCCTTCCCCCATACGGCAGGCTTCCCAGTCCTTTGATCCTCTTGGTGACCCTTCTCTGGACCCTCTCCAGCCTCAACACAACTTTTTTGTATAGTGGGGACTAAAACTCAACACAGTGTTCCAGGTGTGGCCTGACAAGCACTGAGTGGAGTGGGATAATGAGTTCTTTATCTCTGTTGGTGATGCCCTTGTTGATACAACCCAACATCCTGTTGACTTTCTTTGCTGCTGCAGCACATAATAATTATTACTATGATTATTGCTATTAGCATCATCATTAATATCATTATTATTTTAAAAAGACTGGATCCACAAATTCATTCCCATAATACAGCCATAATTAAATGATGCACTGAGAGGTCTGGATGGGAGTCCAGGTCTCCGGAAACCCATTTCAGCACGTGTTGGGAAAAGCAACTGCTTTCCTTAAAAAAATTAATAAAAAGTCAGTAGATATGCCAAATCTGATGTGATGCAAAACCAATATAATACCAAATGGAGCAGCAAGTAGCTAGGAAAGGCAGCAAACCCCTTATTTCTAGACTTGGAGTGACATCACCAATGACGCCTGTGACAAGGAAGTAAACAGGAAAAGCTGAGTTGGCCAAAGTCGGTAAAAAACAGGGAGGGAAAAGTCCATGTTTACCACGTGGAAAAGGACAGACAAAGGGAGCACAGAACTGAATGTTATTTTCAACATTCCCAAAAGAGTATGAGACAGAAGACAGCGTAAAGACATAACAACACTTAAAAAAGACTACAAACAAGTACTTACTAGTGTTTCTTTCTGAGTGGATTTAGACTCTGGTTCTCTCTGTACAAGGCAAGGAGAGCAAGCATGGCCAGGAAATGGGTATTGCTGCAGCTGAAAGCTTTCACAGGCCTTGTCTGTTTTCTTATCCCCATTCCAAACTTTTATCCAGCCTGAGACTGCTCTGATGCATCTCTCAAGATAAACTTCCAAAGACCTAGACTGATATTTACTGCCCCTCCACTGGAACAGCTTGCCTCCTCCTCCTGAAGCACAGGAGGGTTACTGTCTTTATAGTTAAATAGACAGTCACTGAACTTGGTGAAACATTCAACTAGGAACGGAGAGATGGACAGAGAGTTTTTGGTTCTCTAGGCCCCAGTTCTGCAATCAAGATCAATACGAAGTCATCGTTAACATGACCATTAATGGAGGACAGGCATCAGGGTCCTGCATGGTATCCACGAAAACTGTTGTTATACAAAAATTAGACAATCTAGAGCTTCTGAGCAAAACTCGTGCCTCTTATCTTCCTATAACCGTAGCTACTTAACCAGAGGTTTCACATATTGCTTTATCTGCTGGCTGTCAAACCAAAACTGGGAACTGCAAGATTGAGCACAGAACCGGTGCTCCAGATGTACAGCAAGGAGACAGCTGCCTTCTCCCAGAAAATAAAGTGTTATAAAGCATAACCTCAGACTGGATTTCCCAGTTCCCACTTGGCAAGGAATTCTTTCTACCATGAGAGCAACAAGATACTGACCTGGGTGAGCAGAAAACCTACATTTTGAGTTACCAAAGGGTATGACCAATACTACCAACGCCGAGTAAACTCCTAAACTCTGCACCTACAGGCTACCAGATGCTGATGAGGGATACAATCGGTTGAGGTTCACCACCCTTCTCACGTAAGCCTCAAAAAATACCATTTAATTCCATGGAAACAAGGCTTGACCTGTAACACGAGCACTTCTTTCGAAGAAAAAGATGATACCTTCTTTTCTGAGGTAAATCTGTATCACTACCAGATTTAAAACCTACAAGATGATTTTAACTATTTTTCCCCTATATGTTGCATGCACATTAAGGGACTATCTCTGACCTTCCCAGCAAAGTTGAACAGTAATGTTTTTAGTATCCATAAATTTTTTGGGTGTCACTTGCTAGTAAAAAGTTGGATAGGAAAAACAGGGGGAAATAGCCTATCCATATGAAAACAATAATCATGTAATATTTATTGTCTGGGATTGAAATGTTTCAAATATTCAAAGCAATAAAACGTCAGGAAAAGCTAGACTTCCTGATGTAAAAAGGCCATAAATTTCTTCCTTCATCAGACACAAGGTGAGGGGGGGGTGGCGGGGAATCAATGTTATGTTTGATGCTAAAGAGAGAGAGAGAGAGAAAAAAAGGAAAGAAAAAGAGAGAAAGAGGAAGGGAGAGGGGGATGGAGGGAGGGAGGGAGGAAGGAAGGAAAGAAGGAGGGAAAGAAGGAAAAAACTACCACCCTTAAATCTAAGTTAAAGCAGCAGAGAGCCCCCAGAGGGCACAATCCTCTTACCTTTGGGAGTCTACTGGAAGGAAATAGTAGCCAAGAGCACAACTCAGATATTACAAAATATAAGGACATTTCAGGCCCAATTTTAGGAAGCAATGAGGTATCTTTGCAGTGCCCAGCTCTGACAACTGGCTTCAGTATTCAAGCACTATAAAAATACCTGCTGTTGCCCTAAATGCACAAATTGGGGGCATATTCCCAGACCTTTTGAGACCTCTTCCTCTTAAACAATATTCTCTGAGACTTAAAAAAAATCTTCTACAAACATCCAAAAGCTCCTTCAAACCCCGACACCTTCAGATTCAAAAATGCCTTCTTCATACTAGAGGTCAGAGATGATTTTTCTAAAACTCCATGAAGCTTTGCTATCTCTTAAAGATGGCCAGTGTGACCCTAAACTTTGTGAAAGGGAAAAACGAGTAATACAGACAGAAAAGAAACCAAAGTTTGCAATCAGATTATTTTCACAAAGTAAAAATCTTTTTCTTTACAAGGATAAAGCTACTTTCATTGCAACAACATGGAGGTATCAAAACAGGGTCAAGTTTACTTTTGGGTTTGTAAAAGCAGAGCTGTTTCTTGGTATTTCAGACTTCTTGAAAAAAATATGAATATATATATTCATATTTCTTTAATATATATGCATATAAATAAATACATTTTCTATGCCTCTCCTGCTCACCTATGAATAAAGTTTTAATAACAGTCTCTTTAAGTGCTGCCGTAATTTTGCCCTGCCTTTAGGACCACCAAAGAAAACAACTGAGATGCAAAATCCCTTCAGACTCTGCACCACAAATGCATACTAAAGTGCAAATAAAACAAGCCTCAACAAAATAAAAATGAATCCAGCATCATCTACAAGCCCAACTTCAACACTGTAAAAAAATACATATAAAACCTGGCCGTGGCAAAAACTGGGAGGGTTTGGACTTTGGCCAAAAATGCAAAAGTTTGGCTGCTTATACCAAATTTTATCTTTACTACCATAGCATCAGGAAGACTGTAACCTGCAAGCACGGCCACACCTCCTCTCGTAGTCCATAGCCAAGCTTTTGCTCCTTCACATTTAGTTCGACAGTAGCGTCCATTTGATCCCAAGGCAACATTAATTTCCTCCATAAACTCCATTCACAGACATGAAGATATTATAGTCCTCTGTTTCACAAACACCTCTCCAAAGAGGTTTATCAGGGGATTGAGCACAGAGATTAACAGATGTTTAAACTCAGGGTCCTAGTGGACAAATCTTCATACTGCCCCAATTAACCCATGTGTGGATGGAGCTTTGGCCATTTCTTGGATGATTTTGTCATAGGGACAATATCCATACACTCTGTCTCTTCTGGACACATCAGCAGAGCAATGTGGAGTGGCTTAGATGGCTACAGCTATTTGGGTACCGTGAATAAAAGTAACCTGCTCAGTCTCTGCTCCAAAATACATTTGCCCTTCAAATGTGAAAGGTTCTTAACCTGCTGGTCAAAAACAATGGCTGTAGAAAGACAGCACTGTTTACCGCTCTGAAACCTGACTGCACACTTAACTATCCTTAACTATTCCACTGCCAAACATGAGGACAAAGTTCTGATCACCAAAAAATAGACACGAACTGTCCAACAGGGAAAAAACCATTAAGTGACATTTAGGTGAGTCCAGTCAGACCAAGGTCATTTTGTTTTGTCTTACCTTGGAATATTCAGCGTTGCGGTTCTTGATCTTCCAGTGGAAAAATCTGTCATGTGTCTCCTCTTGGGCTTGTGTCCTATTTGCGCAGTGAGGATGAGGGAGATCTCAAGGTTGTACAAGGTCGAGCCCTACAGAAGCCACCTATCGATTTTGCCACCATCCCAGAGAAGACAAGTAAGAGCAGCATGGAGAAGAGCATGGAGAAGCTTTCAAAGACTAAATTTACCCTTTCCCAGGTACTAAAAGCATCTCTTAATAATTGCTTCCATTTATTGGTGTTCTGTCTACACCAAATTCTGCTGAACAGTGAAAATTCTGGACTAGTAAAATGTTGACAACATTCCAAAATAGAGGAATATAAATTCTTTTAATAGTAAAGTAAGGGCAAGGTGACACAGAGAACACTAGACAGATCACATCTAACTTACTGAAATAACTTACTTGAAGTTACAACAAAATTTGGGCACTTGCAGCAGATTTCGGCGCTGACAATCAACAGAGACACAACGATCTGAAGGGGGGAGCTCAAGGGAGAGAAGCTCAGCTGAAGCCTTGCTCCTATAAGCCTCCTTTCTCCTTCTTGCAGTGATGGTTCAGATTCGTTTTCACCTAAGCTTGACACATTTCATTTGCAGATCTGAAGAAATCATGTCGGTACAAGAAATGCAATAGTTTCTTCGGGGTTTTTTTGGTTGTTGTTTTTTTTTTTATTATTATTATTATTTTGCAGATTAATTAAATACTTATGGAAATGAGAACTAAACAGAACTAGTTTGAGCCAGCTTGCTTTATTGACTGTTGACTATCTGAAACCTGCTATGGCTTCAGGTATCTTTCACCTTGTCTTCTTCCAGGTCTGCTTATAGGCTGAAGATCAGGCACTGCACTTCAGCTGCACTTTATTAAATAGATTCAGACCCCGCTCATTTATTAAAAGTTGACGTTGTACTTTATCTTTGTGAACACCCCTCACAGCTGCTGCCCCATTATTAAGAGGGCATTTCCCTCTCTTAATTGTGTTTCGCCTATTACTTCTCACAGCTCTGATGCACTAGGCAAAGGCAGGTTGGGAAGAGATCAAGGTAAGAACGCTCTGGCACTGCCAAAGTAGGATTTTTTTTGTAAGGAGTACATCCCTCATGATGATTTCTGATGCAGAAATGCAGTGGAGTGTGGAGGAGGGAAAGTGTCTCAGTCCCTGTTTTGGTGGAAATGCAGCATTTATGTATCATTAAGCGGCTGTGGCACATTTCAGCCAGGAGGTTTTGAAATGTTGAGTCCAGGGCTGGATCCAAGTTGAATGACTGCATTCTTCCTCCCCAAATTCCTCTTGCAGATCCAGCTGGATACAGGTTTTGCCCCTTTCTCTCCTAACCTATGGGGCTGGGTTATGTGCTTTCTGATAGAACCTACCACTGTCACTGCAGAGGGAAGGTGACTGAGAGCTGAGACCATCATCTGCTTTGGGAAATCCAGGTTTTCTGAACCATCCCAGGTTTCCCAACACGAGGCCAGCCGTTTAGCCCTTCCATGCCCCAGAAGAAAAGGAGACATCACCACATTATTATTTCAAAGCAGTGCTGCAGGCATAAATACGTGGAAGACTGTGAGGCACTCAGATATTGCAGTAATCAAAGGCATACAAAGTATCAAAAGATTGACAGATCACATCTTCACAAAATCAGTAAGAAAATCTGCAAAGCATCTGAAATACAGATGAAACAGTCCAGAAATACGCAGATATTGGTACAAGACTCTTGTGCCAATATTTCTGTCTGATAGGAATTAAGATGCATTATCAATCATAGCTATAGAGAACTACAAAATGTAAAGTGAAACTGTATTATTATAATTTTAGTTCTTCATTTTCCTTATTTATCTTTCCAGCCCTCTCCCACTACTAATCTATCTTGTTTAGGAAAAATAGTACATAAGTATAGTGGAGCTTGATTACTGAGAATGGCTATTAATGTAGTGTCTCAGAGTGCTCTCTAGACAGTTAAAAGGCTTTTAACAGTAAAATATGAAGGTTTCCTTCAAATTTGCAGTCATCTGCCTTCTAAAAGTTTGTTTCAGTTGCCAACATTTCAGTGATTTATAGAAGTCAAAGTATCTGATATTTGTCTCCCCGCAATAGATGAGAGCTATTTTTTCTTATTATTTTGTAAGGCAACGTCATTATCTTAAGCAGGAAGAAAAAAAGGAAAAAAGAGCTACATTAAAGATACAGCTTCCAAAATAATTTTTTAAAGGCATCTGGCCTTATTTAAACCATCAAATTTACATTCAATTCCTTCAGGGATGGCTCCGTTGCTTTGAGCTGGCTCTGTGCCCTCTGGATTTAATGCATGCCACCACTGCGTTTCCCTCGCCACACCGCCGCTCCGGGTAGATATATGGTAGAGGTATAACAAGCCTAACCTTGGGCAAGATGATTCACTTAGGTGAAAAAAAAAAAGAAAAGAAAAAGAAAAATTTCACCCTATAACCGTGTGAGTTTCAACCAGAGGTTACTCTTGTGACTAATGTCACTATCTATTTATTCTTAAATTATTAGCAGAAGTGTTTATGTACTATGAAACATTCTGTATGAGCAAGACGGGAAGCTGTAAAACATTTCATGAGAGCTACACACGGCTGATGGCAGGACGTTAATACAACGCCAAGGTTCATCTAAATTCAAGAAGTGCCAGAAAACACTCCCCCCCTCACCCCCCAATTGAGATCTTCACTTGACAAAGAGAGGTGTACTTTGAAAACCTGGGGAGGGGGAGCAAATTCTGCAAGGTCCTGAGTGTCTCCAGAGAAATATAGAGCACCATCAGCTTCTCCCTGTTTCCAGATGAAGGCAAAAGCCTTTTAAAGGGTTTTATTTTCCCAGCAGAAGGTTAGGAAATGAGATGATGCCCAATTAGAAAATCTGTGTTGTGGTTCTCCCTCACCTCTGATGGTTTTGAAGCTGAATGATTACCCTGGTTTCGTGGACAGCTGAACTGAGAAACCAAAAAAAAAAAACCCCAGGTGATATAACCACAGAGCAAGGGAGACATTGAACAGTGAGAAAAGTCTCAGTCCTTTCAATGTTGTGCAGTCTGACTCCAACTGGAATCGTTTCTGCTTCCCTTCTTCAGGTAACTAACATTAAATAATCAGGATAACTTCATTCAGTTACTATAAATCCTTGCTAAGAATCCAAATGATTGGCAAGTTGGAAATTCCCTGAGCAAAAGCTATTAGCTGGATCTCAGACTGATTTTTACAAATACAATAAAGAAAAAAAGTTTAAGGTAAAATGTGTAGTACCAGATTAAATACACATCTCTGCTCCTGCAGCACATAAAGTGCAGCACGAGCCCTAGTGGTCTCATTTTTGTTTTAAAGAGAGTTAAAGAAAACCCTGAAAATGAGAAAAAAGAAAAAGAAAAAAAAAGAGTGATTGCTTCCCAAAATAAGAATGAAGTGGGTTAATGCAAGATAGGGAGACATAACCTGCCTTGTTTTACTCTAAATTCAGCTCACTGACTTGTGTAGAGAAGTGAAAGGTTATTATATGGGTTTGCTGGGCAAACCCAGATTTTATAAATAATTGCCTGTCAGCCTGTTCAAGACAGACAAACATACAGCAGACCAACAAAAACATGATCTGTCATATTTCTGAGAGAAATGTATGTTGAGTCTTCATTCTCTGGGACTTTAAGTAGACCAGTAAAAAATAAGTGCCAGGATTTTTCCTGCTTATGCATATTTTAAAATGTAAAAGCTGGGAGAGATACAGCTACGGAAGGAATTTTGATTCCAGTGCCCAGTGCCTGAAATGGTTTCTTCTGTCTATATCCCTGCAGATCGAAACCAAATACAATAAATGCTGGTGTCCTTTTAAAAAGTCTGGATGTTTACAGCAAGTGTATAATTTTCCGTGATTAAGGACGCCAACAAAAATAAGAGTGATGATAAAAAGAAAAGTTTAATCATATATTTCGAGAAGCACAGACGGAACATCAGAAAACTCCCCCCCCTCCCCCCTCCCTTTAATACACTGTGTTGTACACGTTACTTTTAATCCTTTACACACAAATTAATTCCAGAAAACAGAATCCTAAGCAGGTAAAGAAGAAACAAAACCAACCGATTTATGAACGGCAGTAATATTTGATGTACAAAGCTGACTTTTACACTATTGTGGTTGCAAGGAGAAGAGACGTTTTCCTGTGTATGTAAAATCTATATGTTTTTTTAAAAAAAAACGATTTTGCAAGCAGGTCCAGGAAAGCAGGGCAAGAAACCCACTTACAAACGACCACAAGAGCCCACAGTGGGAGTAAAAATTAAGACCTCGCATACTAGGCACAAAGGAGGAGGACGGCTGCGCTGTATAAAAGTAATATTTTTGCTGATCTCCTCTCGGTCCCTGGAGTGCTCCGTCTTAATTGGAGGGTTTAAGTTGGATTTCAAGCCTGGGCTGAGAGCGGCTGAAGCAGACCCAAGGGGTTCCACAGGGACACAAGCAGAGCCTGATGAGGGGCTGAAGCACGAGCCCTTTTCTCTGGTCAAGCATCATCGTGGTCAGCTCTATATTTGTACGGTTTTTATGGGAAGAACCGAATTTGCGAGGCCAGCAAAGGCTGGAGGAGCAAAGGACGGGAAGAAGCACAGAGGGAGGGACTGAGATTTGGAAAATAAGTCTGAAAACAAGCAACGTGAACGAAAATATATTAAAAAATAATAAAAAATAAAGGCAGAAAAGAGCCTGTTTCTTCTTTAACCAAATCCAACAGTAATGCTGCCTTTGTCAACACCAGAGACAACATCTGCTCCCTGCAGCAAACGCTGAGCAAGTACATAACATCAGCCTAGAACCACTGAGACAGTTATTTAACCACTTTAGGATATATTTTTCTAAATAGGGGTCCAATCTGGTAGCAAATCACTGCACAGGTTGTCCTTGATTTCAGAGAGTGATGGCTTGAGCCTTAGGAGATGTAAATATTGCGAATTGGGGGCTGACCACAGCCTATCCTTGGGTCTGCAAAAAGACAAGGCTCCAACCGGTAAACTGAACTTTGTTCTGAGCAGCTTTGGGGCTAAACTCACAGTATGACACTCATCAAAAAGCTCCTTACTGGATTAAATAGGGTAATGCTGTCTGCACATTTAAAAATTAGTTGTGAGAAATCATTGGAAAACAGTGGAAAATAAACAGTGGAATACAACAGTTTTTCGGTTCGTAAAAATCAGAAGGAAACCCAATGCAACCTTTATACGACCTAAATAAACCTTTATAAACCAGTCTAGTTTTGGCCTCTTTACAAAACAACATCTCGAGGAGAATGCACAGACTTCCAAAAGCTTAAATAAAAACGACATGGCACTGCAGAAAGAGGCTGACAGCAGCAAGTCCCCTGCAAACTTCAGCATTGTCTGATTTGCATTCTTGTCCACCTACACCCTATCCCAAACATCCTGCCATTAATTAGCTAAATGTTCCAGCTAGTAAACAAGAATAACGATTGAGGGGGCTGGAAAAAGAGACAAGAGTCAGCCAGCAGATAGTCACAACAAACCAGCCCACTCACTGGTACGTGGAGACATCGGAGCTTGTATTATTTTTTTTTTAATTTTTTTTTTTTTTTTTGTCTTCCGTGGAGGGGAAAAGAAAATCACCTTAATATAACACTGTCTTTTCCTGTTGCTGCAGCCACATCCACGCTAGCAGGCGAGAAAAGTCATCCCGTTTCTGCGGTAGGCACTCTGTCAAAGAAAGAGAAAAATCTGTAATGAATTATCACATCAAGTTAAACAAGGGAAGAAGGCAGAGAGAAAGGCAAGGCTTTCTTCCTGTTTTGGAGACTCTTCTGGCTGCAATCTAATAGTGTGCTTAATCTGAACATTTCTGGTGGGGAAGCTCGAAGCAACCACTCTGCCTATTAAAAAATCAGTGTGGTTAACAAGTGGTTAGCGACTCTATTTCAGGAGAGTGAGAGATATGCAAAAATGTAACATCCTATTTTGTTAATTGCCTGCAAAATAGATGAGGCCAAAAATACCCTATTATGCCGAATCTGTTTGTCCTCTATAAGCATGTGTTCCTTATTCATTATGTTCAAGAATATTTTCTAACCTATCTTAATAGTCTATAAATTGCTGAATAATTACAGTTTTCCAAACCTAATTTTTAGTCTGAGACTGAAGCTATGTAAACTGGTGTAATCCCCCTCTCCTCTCCCTCCCCTCCCCCCCCCCCAAACCAAATTAATCTGGAAGACTCTCTGGTCACTACAAGGTAACTTGATATCCCATATATTATAACCTGGTCAAGTGTTTCCAATGGTAAAGCAGCGCAAGAGTTAAGCAGCATTTGAGAGAGGAATTTTAAAAGATCCTGTGACACTGTCTTACTAAAATAACTTTCATGCATTTTTAACATCTCTTTCTGAATCAATATAGGAAACTATGCCTTTTTACCCCAGGCACACTGGAAACCCTATATTTCAAGGGGATATTCTCAGTTTTAAAATGTACTGCTTTTTTTTTGTTTGATATTAATGGGATCTTCAAAAAGGAAAGCAGTTAAAATACTTTTGCTTTATTTGGTTCACCTTCAGCAGTCATTCGGTTTTGAAAAAGAAAATACAGTCGTCTGCTTCACTGCTGTTAGTGCTTCGTCAGATTTATTTTGTACCTCTGAAGTTCCAAGCACTTAGGAAGTGCCATATATAACTACCATTTTTAGTGGTTCTACCAATTCCCTAATTAATTTCAGCGAGATCAATTTCTCCTCTCTTAAACTAGAATTAGCAGAGCATCATTCAGAGCAAAGGACAACCTCAAATGTCTTTGTGTATAAATAGTACGTGTACCAAACTGTAAGGAGAGGGTTTCAAAAGCAACAGGCGTGTGTTCAGAGAGGCATTTACAGGCACTGAATATGCAAAAGGAAGCATGTACAAGCTGTTGGTTACAGCATCCTTTACATTAACACTGTACTTCAGTGCAGAGATCCAGCAGCACATGCCTTTAAAGTCAAAGGGCAGACTATTAGTTCTGGGATATAGCATCTGACGTGATAGCATTCCCACAAACAAAATAATAATAAAAATATAAATAAAATAAATAATAATAATAATAAATAAAAATAAAATAATGAAAAAAATATCCAAAAGACTCTGCACCCAAACATGAAACGCACAAAAACAACCTAGCCAATAATTTTGAAAGGATCCAATATATTCCCACAACCACAAGCAGCAAGTCCAAGGGAGCTTGGATCTGCAGCTCACCCAAACCATTATGGCTGGCATTTTGAAGTCGAAGCAAAAGTAATGTTTTTAGCTCTCTGACTCTGATATTTTTCCAGAGCTCGATAAGCCACGTGACAACCTTTAACACACAAACAAAATATCCAGGGCTATTGTGCAGCGTGCTTGAAGACAAATGAGCCCAAGTACAAAGCTGGATCCACATGAGAGAGAAAAGGTTGAATTTTGCGAAAGGAATTTTGGTCGCAAAGCAAAGTTGGGCTTGGCTGGGCTTACCTGGGAAATAACGAAGTTTAACATTTTCCAACAGGGGCAATACTATACAGTTAGTTATATCCCTGAAAAGGTCATTTTAGAAGCAAGTTTCAGAGGAGAGTGGATAACACCTTCAGAAAGTCGGGCACACCCACCAGTCTATATTTAGCAATATATTATAACTAGTGTGGCTATAGTTAGGATTGAAAACTATTTCCTACTTAACTCCCTGTTTCACATACTTTAAACTTTCTGAAACATTTGCCCTTGGGCTGAAATTTCCTCTGCTTTAATCTCTGCCTGAAGTTCAGTTTCTTTGGGAAGGACCAACAAAATTCCTTAAGCCGTTTTTGAAGTTCACCAATAATGAAAACAACGCATTTTTCCTCCCCAAGCCAGAGAAAGTGATTCTGATATATGCATATTTTATTATGAAATTTAGCCATAAATTGAAGCATTTCACACAGAAACAATCTTTACCTTCAACCTCAGCTTAAAGGTAACTGTTTTGAAAATCAGTATTTCAGAGGAGGAAGTTTGATTCATCCTATTCCATGGCAGGGTAACACTTCGTTCTTATTTTGATACCTCAGTAGATAATAAAGGTTAACCTCCAAAACACTTTTATGCATAGCAGAACTCTTTTACAGTCATCCCATAGTTCTGACTTACACTGTATATCTCCAAGATCTATACAGCTGAATTTGGGAGACTAAAAGACATACCTTTACATGCCAAGAACTGTGAAGATGTTTTTTATACAACTCGCATGTGTACATATGTGCTCTTGTAAGGAGTTTATATATATGTGGCAGTCATTTAATGTGGTTTGATATAATGTAAAGGGTTTGGATGATACTTCTGGGTGCTTTATGCCACTTTAGACTATTCCTTTATTTTTATATTGAAAAAAAAATGATTGTTTGGCTCAGAATTAGAGATATGCTGGATGTGTCTTGCTAGAGCCCAATGTCAGAAGACAACATAAGCCGATGTTCTCTCTTAAAGCCCTTTTGGTATTGTCGACTGCATCCAAATTTTTTGTGTGCTTTCTCTAAACATTTACTGTCTACCAGCCTGCGCTTTGATTTTTCCTGCTGTGGTCTGACTTTTTGCCATGGCTAAAGGCCCATCGGCTTGTTATCATACCCACTATGTGCACTGGTGGTCAAGGGACCACCTTTTAGACACAGGAAATCACCTAGCTTGGCACAAATTACACAGTTCACCTTCCCAGAATGGATTTCATGCCCTGAAAAGCTGATATAACCTTATTTGGCCAATCTAGCTCTCACAGAAACTCTTCTTGTTACCATATGCCAAGATTTTGCATCCCCTTCTCCGACCTCATTAAAGGCGAAGGGACAGATTGTTGCTACCCACAACCAAAGGCTAAGCAGGCTGGACCAAAGAGAAAGCAGAAACACAACCTTCATCTTGCCCAGTCCACTCTCACCACTTGTTCCCATTTAGGGGAAAGGCATGATGATTTTGCTTCTTAGTCCTCTACTTCCCAGTCCTAACCCCAGCCCATCCAGGCACCATGTGAAGAACCTTCTCATGGCACCCTCTATTTGCCTATAGCAGAGGGAGCCTACCTTGAAAATGGTGCTCCTTCAAGTTATCAAAGCTCACTCGATTCTGGTATGAAGATCTTATCTGGGAATGCTATTGTTATTTAATAAATGAAGGCAGGGTTTTTTCCCCAGCAGTCTGAAAGAGATACCGTGGAGCAGAAAAGGTGAGCAGTGTTCACTGCTGTCAGTCACCTAAACATAAGACCATGAATCACAGAATCACAGAATGATACGTGGTTGGAAGGGATCTCTGGAGATCATCTAGTCCAACCTCTCTGCCAAAACAGATCCACCTAGAGCAGGTTGCACAGGAATGTGTCCAGGCAGGTTTGGTTGTCTCCAGAGATGGAGACTCCACCACCTCTCTGGGCAGCCTCTTCCAGGGCTCTGCTACCCCCAAAAGTAAAGAAGTTCCTCCTTATGTTTAGATGATACTTCTTAAAACCAACAGCTTAAAAAGTCAACCTGGCAGAAGAGGCGTTGGTTAAGTTAATCCTCAAATTTAATGAAAAATCATCCGTTTTCTATTCTGGTTTTCAGTCTCATGTCTCTCCTGTACTGGTAGCCCAAGGTAGCGTATTATGAAGCACCGCTAAGAACTGCTCCATGAAGAGGGCAGTGAAAAGTCTGTCCTCACAGCGGGTCACACAAAATGGAACAATTTACTGAAGAGTTCATAGGACCAATTTATGGGCAGATAACCATGTGTTTATGAACACAAGATTAACAAAAGATATCCTGAAGCTGTGATTTACAGAAAAAAGTCCCAGCCAAACCAGAAGATGTGAGTACTCCTCAATTAGGTAACATACCAGATTAAGAAACTCAGACTTCTGAACAGGCACCTTGGCTAGAAACGGTTTCCAATTAACAATTTACACCAGTGCATAATTTTACAGCTGTAGCATGATGAGAAAGAACAACTTTGGCAAGAGAAAGAAACAGCTGTGATTTTTGAGCGGGCTAACGTCTAATTCTTATTTGGGATAAAATTTGGAAAGTCTAGGGTAAAACATCTCCAGCGGGCATCCAAGACACTAAAGTTTATTGGGCCAAATCCTCCATTGGTTTAGGTCTGCAGTTCTGCTTACATTAAAACCAAGGCACAATGTCATACCACAGGTCTGTTGTATCACTTAGAGACGATAAATCCTGAATCATAGGTCCTGTATAAGCAAGTCACAGAGCAGCATTTTTAAAACTTGGAAGTCTGCCTTTCTTGGTGTCCTCTTGTATGTGTGTGGGCAAGTGGTTTAATTACAATGCAAGAAGTGGAATGGCAGACAGAGACATCGAAATCAAAGAGCAAGTCCTGGCTGAACTTCATTAGCAAACATAAATACAAATAGGCACATCTTGTTTGTGACATGCCACGGTCCTTCCCTCCTTTGGTAATTTTACTCTATTCTCTGATATTTGCATAAATGTAAATAGAACCATATGACTTAAACGGGCTTATGATAGGGGGAATCATATGCAAAACTTCTTTTCATTAAATAACTCTCTTCATGCAGGCTGACATTGTTACTGTGAAAATCAAGGAGGATTGGATCTCAGACAGTGAAAGCCTTTATTTAAGAACAGTGGAGGGAGCCCTGCCCTTTAAATAAGAGACATTCTTGGATCAGACACTGGCTGGCAGGATGGAAAAAAGGATGTAACATTAACTTTCATTCCATTCCAAATAACCTGGAACCCATAAAACACAAAGATTCTCTAATTTTAAATCTGCTCCTTTTCTCCCTGTGTCTTCTTTCCATTTTGTTTGGGGAATGCTAACTTTGAAATTTCATTAGCCCTCCCTAATATCAAACAAGTCATCCTGGACAGATTCATAGCTCTTTGTACATAAAAACATCTATGTTAAAACCCCTGTGATTAAAAGGTTACTCCTCTTATTTTTCCCAGCCTGCATAGAGAAACCACATGCAAAGAAGTGTCAGCGTATTTAGAGATTAAAATAATAATTAGTTTAGGAGGCAAAGTATAAGCAACATTGTTAAAAAAGAATATCCATATGTTGTTTAGAATTAGTTGCTTCTGTTTAAGTTTAAATAAATCTGTGTGTATATAAACTCTCCTTATTAAAAGTGCATCCATGTTACAAAAGAAATACAATGGATAATTCTCTCTCCAATTTAAAACAATAGCACTGAAGGCTCTAATTCTACAAACCCATCTTTAATCAGCAGCCAAAGCACAGATGTCTGATATTACTCAGAGGGTAAGGGAATGTTTATATTGTCTAATACATGGTCAATCATGAGTAAGAAATCCCAAATATCTATCTATGAACACCAGGTCTAGTAGATGATGAACTTCAAGGATGCTCTGGATGATCTGCCCTGCTGTATTCATGAAATCTCCTGGATTTCATTTATGATGGGGCCAGAGTGATGTGCTGAAAGCTACAGCATCCATTTATCTGTATAGTAACAGTTCCTCTGGAAGCACAACCACATTTGTGCTCAAGCTAGCCCCTAAGAAACCACACTTAGGTGCAACGAACACCAGCAAAACAACTTTACTCCTCAAGTCCATTCCCTCAGGCTTCAGCCGTGTCGTGAGACACCAGCGGCTTCCACGCTGTTGAGTGCCTGCCCTCCAGGAAGATCACCAGCACCCTTTATGTAGGTGACTACAGAGATCACGTGCTGATAAAAGCACTGCCTCAGTAAACCACCCGTTCAGCAGCTTGCAACAAAAAGCTTTCCAGCAACGTCAGTTCTGGGCTTGGGTTTACCTTTCCTCTGCCAACGGCATCAACTTCTTCAATAATCACATAAAACCACATTGCTGTGTCCAGGAGCAGGATATATCCAGGATCTATTATCCAAGTCTGTTAAAGAACATAGTCTAGATCTCAACTACCCAAAACTTTTTGATTATTGCTCTCAGCTACTGGGAATAACAGCATTCCCAAGGCTGATGGAAACGTAGGAACTCTGAAAAACAAGGACCAAATGGATTTCTCAGACACCTCATACAATATCACCAGTGGAAGGGGAACAAAATGTAGGGCTTGTACTGCTGTCCTTCAGCTCATTTGGCCAAATTTGCCAAGCTGCAGTTAACTAGACAATGCTGTTCTCAGGGCTGGGCTGGTATTATAAGAAAGAAAAACAAGGCAAAAGGATCATGGCTTCTGTTGCAGCAAGAACTGGGGTGTGGGAGTGGGGTACCAACATCTGCCAAAAGAAAAAGAGAACAAAATTGGTAGGGAGAGAGAGAGAGATCATTTTAAGTTTCTCAGAGGGTACTGTAAACAGTGAGAGAAGGAAAAAATGGAACTATAAAACAATACTTGGCAGCCAGCTTCACAAAACAAACATATTTTCACAAAGTTCTTCCCATCACTGCCATCAACTTTAATGGGCTTTATTTGTCCGAGAGCAAGAAACCCTTTTTAATTGTCAGAGAAAAGGCGACGCTGCTTAGCACACTGATAGAAATTCCTCTTCTGAGCCCTACTTTGACTGCACGCTGCTCCCCGTTCGCAGTCAGAGAGAGGAATTCCTTCCCCTAGGCTGCAAAGCCTGTAGCTGGGCTCCATCACCACCCTCCCCTGGACCAAGGGAACGAGCTGCTCCTCCTGTGGAGCAAGCCGAAATCCAGCAAGTTATTATTGCTGTGGGGTCTAATGGCCCACAACTGTCTGCCTGTGACACGCTGTTGGCAAAGCACACAGCAGGTCTCCACGAGACACCAGATCTTGATGGATACGACCTCTTGGAACCCAGCATAATTTGGAAAACCAATTCCCACCACCACCACCACAATGGAAATGTGGCAGTTCCCGAGCATCACTGATTTCCGCATGAGCATCACGATCAGTTCACTAACCATTTTTACCCTCTTACATCAAACTCATCAAAACCCTTTGAGTTGCTCAGAGGCCAACGTCTCCTCTTATGACGTGTCTCAACTCGCTGTTTTCACTGTGTAGCAGCAATAACGTTCTGCGAGCAACTTTATGATGTCTGAGAACAAAAGTTAAAGCTTGAAGCCTTGAGACACAGAAAGAAAAAACTTTAGGTATGGTTAGATATCGAAACCTCTGGTTTATGACTCAGGGCACTGCACGCTCGCAGCACTCCCATGTGAAAATACACTACTAATAACAAAAACTCCTTCAAC
The DNA here is from genome assembly GCA_013400375.1 of Thinocorus orbignyianus. Taxonomy (NCBI): domain Eukaryota; kingdom Metazoa; phylum Chordata; class Aves; order Ciconiiformes; family Thinocoridae; genus Thinocorus; species Thinocorus orbignyianus. The sequence continues at coordinate 21,464 of VXBW01008131.1, forward strand.
CTGAGAGAAATTCAGCATGAAATAACCTGGATGGCTCCCTCTCTCCAACTATGGTGCTTTTTTTTCTTTTTTTTTTTTTTTTCCTGTAGGAAGTAACAGCAGAGGTTAAATTGCCCCTCCGTGTCACTACTGCTCACGAGCTCGGCATATGATTTTTAGCCAATTTATTTGGAAACAATGTGGTGTGGTACAGTCGTCTGAGTAGGAGGGCAGGAGCCAGGGCTGGGCTCTGCTCCCAGCTCTGACACTCTGCTTGCTGTGTGGCCTCAGACAAACCACTTCATGGCTCTGTGTTTCAATTTCCCCTGCCTTTGAAACAGAAATACTATCACTCACTGAAAACCCTTTTTTTGAGGATTGCTTGATTACAGAGCTAATACTCGGCCTTTTGAAAACGCTGTATGCCACCCCATAATTATTATTTTCACTACATTATATCTTCCATTGTAATGGCTAAAAGACCAGACGTACAGAAATGGATGCTGGAACTGGCAGTTATCGGATAGGAGGAGCGGGTATTACTTTGAAATAAATGAAATTATTTGGGCAGAAGGAGAGTTCACCCACATTCTTTTCTTGAAACTGTTGAAAACGTAAGGAAAGGGGAGCATCTAATGACATTTTGCAACACACTTCTCTCCCCCCGCCCCCTGAAAGCATCCCGTGAGCGCTCTCTGCAGAGGGCACAGCATCTCCGTTCTCCCTTTCATCCAGGAGAAAGCATTTCCACCGGGGAAACGAGAGCCCGGCCGGCAAGGCAGGGGCAGAGAGTCAGCCTGGAAGGAGGTGAGGAATTTTTCTCAGGCTCTGAGGGCCTTTTGCTGGTGGCGGCACTCAGGTGCCGCCGCTTCTCGCCACGCTCCTTACTGACGGATGCGCTCTGTCGGCAAGCAGAGCGGTGGGAAGTAAGAGGAATTAAGGTAATGCATCAGTGGCTGCCAGTGAAGGAGATGGGAAGGGGGGAAAAAAAAGAAAAAAAAAGGCATTAAAAAAAAAATAAAGCAAAAGAAATATACTATTTCAATCAAAGTCTGAAATTTGTAGAAGTGGTTTTGGTCTCAATATAGAAAAAATATTTATCCAAGAAACTCCTACTCGGGTGCGAACATCCTACTTCTAGTGGGATTTTGTTTGGCAAAGTGCTGTGAAAGAGTGGAAGCTAATACAGGGCATGTCTATAAACAAATATATTTATTTAGTACAGATTGACACATTCACTAGAGTATTTCAGTGATTACACGTGTAAAACTATTTCCTATAGTGGTTTCCTTTTGTGATTCTGCTAATTTATTCAATCCACCCCATTTTCATGCATTGAATGTTATGAGCCATTTCAGCCACCCAGACTGAAACGTGCGTTTGGAGACTACATGCCTGTTTTTTCATTTCATCATCTACACATAATTATTTGGTGATATTAGGAATTTGAGCTCAAATGGAAGCCAACCAACATTTTAATAGCTTAAAAATCATACAAAATGAAGTCTGCCCTGAGGTTAATGAATAAGAGCCAAATCTTGAGGCTCTCACTCAGTTTTTACTCACTCCTTATTCAGGCAAAAGTTGAATCAATTGTAGTTGGGACTGATTAAAAACAGAAGAACGTATATTTGGACCTTTCTCTCAGGTAAAACTGAATAAATTACCCAGGATTAGGCTGCAGAATGGCATCCAATCGATCTTTCACGTGTATTTCTGCAACACGCTGGAGAAAAAACCCAAGTGCTGCGGCAGGTTAACCAGTTAAAACAATATTTTAGCAGCAGAATAAATTATTATACACTAGCAGCTTTTATGACATTTATATTAGAACTAGCCCCGAATCAAAATACAGTTTCTGGTCCCTCCTGAACTTCTGAAGACCAGGATCAAATCCAAACTCAAAAAATGGTCCACAAAGTATGAGAGCCACATGCCTTCATCCTTCAAAACAAAGCTCTGTCCCCAGTTTGAACTTTAATCCAGGCATATATTGATACAGCTATTTGGGGTTTGATGACAGGAAGCGTTTATAATTTAGGCAATTACAGGTTATTCTTTAATTATATGCAAGATATCCTGGTCCTTGTGTAAAGAATGCAATGTGTCTGTAAAAAAAAGGAAGCAGAGCAGTTAATTCCTTTGAACAGCTAACACTTTGCTTGTAATTGGTGATAATCACAGGAAGATGCTCCTCCCTTAAATAACAACCCATTCCAGTATTGGCCAGCCATGTCAAAGCAGTGACACATTTATCCCATTCAAGGCAGACCTAAGCAGGAGGATGTGGAAAAGAGAGCAGGATGGAGAACAGATTTCTTCAGTACATGCACAGCAAGTAAGAGAAGGGGAAAAAAATCGCTTACAGGAATGATCTGGTCATCTGTGAACAATACCAGATCCCCCGACTGGGTCTGTGTGACAGTGGCCCTGCTCCCTATCTCCCCACAGCCTGCAATTAGGGTCTCAACGTTACAACATGCACAGCACATTAAGAGCTTGACTGTGGGTGGCTTCATTTGTAAACAAGTGAGTGGGAAGACGTGGTGAAGAGGGCAATCTCCTCTTCATCACCACTCCCGGCTGCAGGGACTGGTCCTGCTGCCCCAAACCATCCCCTGCAGGTGACTGGTCCTGGGTCTCTCCCCATCAGTTCTTCAATTGCAGGACAGACAGACTCCTTCACATATTTAGACGGGGGGCTAACGATCACTAACAGCACCCATAGCACACTAGCCAGCATGTCAAGACTGCTCAGAGCCCTGTAGGCTCCTGCATGAGGTAGCCTGAACAGAAAAGAGCCCTGGTTGCACCTTGAAAGAGCTCCTGGCAAGTTTTAAGCTGCAAAGATGCACCAAGAAACTTGGGATACCAATGAAGGCCAGGCTTCTTTTTTTAACATTATACTTTTTAACTGACATTATAGCCCCATTCATATGTTGGGAAAGCTGTTGGGAAAGATGGACTTCTACTCTCTCTAACTTGTGGTTCAAATTATCTATAACCTTTCCAAACCTCTTTCTGTCCATCCATTCCTTACCTGCATAACGTCTTGGCCAATTGGGCCATCCCAGAGTTGCTGAGAACAGCAGGATTCTAAAAGGTCCTTTCTTGTTGTTTCTGGTTGGTCTGTCCATGGAGGGGGCAATAATATGTACTTGGTGAAGGAAATTAAATAACTAGGTGGACTCTGAACTTTAGTTCTGTGCTCCCTCTCCATAGACCCACTTATACACATCACTTCCTAAGGCACACTTCACTTAAATGAAACACATTTTAAAACGCTAGGACAGACCAATGCCATGAACAGTATCTCGGCCGTCTCACCCATCCCATTAAACCCTCTCTTCTTCAGCACGACAACATCTCATCTCTTTTCCTTCGTATCCAGTTTTACAGAAGACATAACGTTTACAGGCACAGCTATAAAACTGATACTTGTCTGAAAACAAAACTGGCCGGGCCATGAGATTCTTTTGGCTGATTGCCATTGTTCAGTCATTAAATATAGGCTTACGAACGGGGAGATGGATTACCCGCTTGTAACTCCATCAAGGGCTTTTCATGATATCGCAGCCCATATTTTTTTAATAACATTGAGGAATATTTAAATCCTGTATGAAGGTCTTTTTTTTTTTTTTCATCATAAGTATGTCTTTGATGTTGGAACATTTTGATTTGTGTGCATGCTGACACTAGAACAGCTCGATTACTGCATGTTCATCCATCAAAGAGCGCGGGGTCGATCCCGTTCGGATGCGCAATTATTGCATCAAATACGTAACACGCGCTAATCATGCTGACAGCAACACCCCCACTTCCCATGGCTGGAAGTACAAGAGCAGTAAATAATTACCCTAAATGAAGAGTTAGCTAGGTCTCATCAAAGGTTTTTGTTACTAGAGCAATAAAAGAGTTTATATTTAAAAAAACCCAATAATTTAAAAAAGCAGAAAGGTGGTAGGGGAGTTACTGAGCCCCAAACCTAGAACACATTGCAGTTCCTGGTCTTAAAGCTAATGGGACCCAGTGGATCCCGACTTCAGCAAAGAGAGAGAGTGTTGTCTCAGCCACATTATTTATTGCGATGGTGTAACTCCTTTTTTCTTTGTTTCTCCTCATTCTCCCCCCAGAAGAATGGCAGTTGGTAAGATGGGAATGTCAAATCCAGGTTTTCGGCTCTCCAGTAGCTCTGAATTTCCTGGCTTTTGTGGACTGAAATCAGACTCTTACCGTCGCTTATGTGCATTTTGTTTTGGGTAATTGACATTAATTTTTAGGTTGCATCACCGACATCAATCAGCGCTACTCTCCGAGGACTGGAGTTAAGGGGCCACAATAAAAGGGCATGATATTGTTTCTTTTGTTTTATTTTTGGAGCACTTTGGCTACTCTATACTTTTCCAGTTGATGTTACATTCTTTCTGTGTGAGACAGTGTAAAATGTTAACTGCTTGTCTCGTTTAAAAGAATACTCTGGTATTACGGTAAACGGCTCTAGAGGCTGAGACAGTAAACCCTGGTAAAAATTTGAGTTGATACCTTTTGTCTGGGCAACACTTTGAAGAAACTATGAAACAGCAACACATTTCTTTAGAGAGAGTTGTGTTGCCCGTTCCAGATGTTTTCCATATGGTAAGTGGAAGGTCGGGCCCTTCCCCCCTCCACTCATCAGTGTTCTCACATCGTAGAAGGCATCTACAAAGACAACACGGCTGTAAATGATATTGCACAGAAGCCTCCATCAGCACGTACTGTAAATGAACAAGCTGATTTTCATTGTACAGGGCAGGGATATGCACCATTGTAGCCCACTTCTGGTGAGGATTTTGACTCTTCAGCTTCCCTTTTCCCTAGTGCACTGCATGAAAACTCTGGGGTGAGACGCCAAGAGAAGCCAGATGAGGCTTCAGATGCTAAAATGAGGAAATGGAAAAAATAGATTAAATTAGTAGGGATTACTGCAGGTTATCACGCTGCATCAGCTGGTGGGTTCAACACCATCTCCCTCAAATCCTTATGGGTGGGAAAGAAAATTCTCTCACACAAGATCATGATTTTAAGAGACAAATATGAGGCACCTCAGTGGGGTTTAAGACCTATTTTTTTAGACATTGGTACATAGTCATATACACCTTTCCAACAGATAACATTTGCGTGAAGAACTGACCTGTTGCCTATATTTTGTGTTGCTCTTACCCATAGATAATAACAGCTGTGAATGAAATGGACTGAGAAGCACAGCTGGACTTTTAAGAGAGCAGAATTATATTTCCAAATGCTCAGCACCTGTAACAGGAATTGCATCTTCAAAAGATCTTTGAGCTCCAAAGCCCCGTTTTGCCATGATTACAGCCTGGTTGAATAAAGTTCACCACCCTTGGTGTATTCAGGATGTTTTGTCCTTTCATAAATCTTGATACTGTTTTTGGATGCCAGAGCTTTTCTAGCACTTAAGTCTTAAGTGCAGGTGGGACTTTCGAAAAGTTCAATGTGCAACGGGAGGCATTTCCTCATCTCAACCACTCCTTTCCCAAAACACAGAATGATCTTATCTCAAAAGCAGTAAACTTTGGAATAAAAAAGAACCCAAATAAACACAGAATTTGTGTTAAAATACTAATCCTTTTTGCCTATTTCCCTACGCTCTGGGTTTTAGACAAGGCATGGAACCACCTGTGTTAGTCTATATTTAATTTGTAACTAGGCCATCATGTTTCTTCCTGCTAGTCAATATCGTAACATATATAGATACCAGTTTGTGTATTTTGCCATTAGTTATTATAATAGCAATACAATCTCTAACATTTCCACAAAAGAAACTCTAAGTTGAGATTTCAGCTATTTCACTCCTGGCTTTTTCACCAGGAGCTATGTGACTGAAACTTCAAGTGGGCTCAGAAATAAAACTTAAATAATAATCTACTTAAACCTTTCTTCTGGTTTTGTGGCTTTTTTATTCTTATTTCCTTCTCAGTTTTCTAAAATGTGCATCGCCATTGACTCATTTCTTAGAACATGCAAGATTTTCCTCAATAACCTGAAATATTTTAATTCTCTTCTTTCAACCTATTTTTCCTGTTTGTCTTTTTCTCTTCCTCATGACAGCATTTTTTTTCTAATTCACTATTCTCCTTAAGGTTAATTAAATCTTCCCTTCTTTTTATCTCTGTCTTTGACGCTCAATTCAGCTTATCCACCCCTTGCTTTTCAGCCCATTTTCCCATCTTTCTGCAAGTCATCACTCTTACTCCCTTTTGCCCAACATTTCTCTGCTGATTTTCTTTCCAACCTTATTTCTGCAGGTTCTTTTCTCTTAATGACATCATCTCCTCTGTGAAAGTGGTGAAAGGCTTCTCTGTCTTGACATAATTCCATCCAAAAGTTACTTCACCTTCTCCCAACCAGTTTTGGGCTCTACAACTTCTCTATTAGCAGCTGTTGCAGAAACTACACAAAATGAAGAGTTTTGGCAATATAAAATGGGTCACTGGGCACGGAAGAGAAATTCAGTGTTTGTGTATAGAAGGAGGATCATAAATGCCAATTTGGAGTAGGCAGCAGTTGGCCCCCAGGGCACTGAGCCCTCAAATCTTGAGGGAGCTTTCGTTATTTCCCACAAGCTTAAGTTCAGTCTTAGATACAAATATAAATATAAATGAAGTATGCATTTCTCTTTTCTTCTCTTTTCTGTAATTATTCAGTTTGCTTAATGAAAAGTAAACAAGAGGGAGATGAAAAATAAAAAAGGGGGGTGCACAACACCTTTGTGTCTAATAAAGGCATGTTTTTCCCTAGTCCATTGAAGAAATTGCTCAAAACCACTTCACCTTTGTTGAAATATTCCTCATCTGAAAGGCTGGGGCTTCTGCCTCAAAAATGGTGGCCCCGAGTTTGCCCTGCTCTGAGACTGGATGAGCTCACAAGCTGTCATTTCTAGCAAGGTTCTATTTTGCCTTGATCAATTGGTGTCACTTAGTTGCTGTAATATTTCCTGCCTTTGTTTTTCAGCTGGGCATGAGTCAACTGAAACTGCACGGCAAAGTCTGACATAGCTCTTGGCAAATGCAGAGATACTGTGGAGCAGAGGGTATTTTGGGGCGATATTTATTCCTTAAGAGGAGCTTTTGATGGGGGTCAACCATAGATCCTGGCCCTCTGCAGGGGAATGACATTCATCCATTCCCAAGGAATCAACCCTTTTTTGCTATCTTATGTGTAGTACTTCTGACAGGTGTCACCTCTAGAGAACAAAACTTGGGACAACAAGATATGAGCATGTCCACACTACGCAATAAAACACCTTGGACCTGAACTGGAAGAGAACAGAATAAATGCTCCTGCTGATTCAGCTTTGGCTTTTGAAGTGACTAGCCAGGGTGCCAAACGGGGTGACATTTTTGTCTTGTGGGTAAATTTTAATCAGGCACCAGGCAGAGTCAACCAACTAATTACACACGGGTCACTTGCCCAACATGAAAAGGGAACAACTTTCAGTCTTTGACAGATTGGATTTGAACAGGCAACACAAGTGAAAGCATCTACTGTCCATTATCCAGTCCAGCCCCGAGACTTCCAGTTTCTCAGTTACTATGTAACCTGGTCAGAAAAGGTTTGTCAAGCAGAAGCCTTTCTAAACAAACTACATCAAAATCCCTTACACTACACCACGTGCTCAACTTACCTTTCCAAAATGAGCCACATAATAAGTTTCTAAAAAGGACATGGGTTATTAAACCACTCTAGGTTTCCTAGGTCAAAGAGGTGAAAGGCAAAGTCAAAATAACTGACATAAAATATTGACTAAATCATGTGTATTTACTTACAAATACCAAAAAGCAAGATATGAAGAGACCAAAAAGCAAGATATGAAGAGACCAAAATTCAGCTCACTCTCTTGAATTACCATCTTCTTGGTGAAAGCAAGATTTAACCAAAAGCCAGCTCTGGCGCCTTATCAAAACCAAACAGAGCTCAGTAGAAGCTGGATCCTTCTTTCTTTTCCCACTCCTTCCTCCAAAACATGTAAGACAGACTTTGCAAAGAAATACACTGGTAATGCACATTGTTCTTTTTTCTACAATTAAAGACCAAAAGTAGATACCTTTCTTTGCATATACGCTTGCTTAGGTAACTCAGGGATCTAAACTGAGAAGTATAAAATTTCTTAATGCATTTACATCAAGGACTTGTTTAAAAAAAAAAAAAAAGCCATCTCTATCTCCTACTTCCTAGAAACATTAAGATCTGAGTTTTCTGAAAAGAACATTGTATCATTTCAGCATATTTTGAGACATGCTTTTTCACAGCACTACACTTTTGCATTAGTAGACAGGAAGAGAAAAACCTATTTTTGCTGCAGTTTTCTTCTTTAAGAGATAATCCTTATCTTTCTATTTCTCAAATGTGTTCAAACCAATATTTTCTGTGAAGATCAGAGCAGTTTATCAATTTTTCAAGGAATACGCTTTGTCAAGAATACAGTTAAACACATCTCCTATTTCCCAATTTTTCAAGTTTTTTACCTGTAATGAGGATTTTGTGGTGATTGGGGGAAACTCATTAAGAACGGACGTGTACTTACTTAATAAATTGTTGATTTAAAGAAAAAAAAATACAAAGAGTGAGATTGGGGTTCTGAAATGGATGTAAAGGAGCTGCAACCTACCTTCTAACAAGGGGCATGGACCAGCCTAGTACAAGTGAAAGAGTGAAGTGAGAAGGAAGTGGCTGAGAACAGCAGTGGATGTTCTTATTCAAGAGAGACTCAGAGCAGTCTCTGTTGGTGGGCTTCACGCACCCCCAGATGTAATCCTGCCCCCACCCCACACTTCCTGACAAAAAAAAAGAAGAAGAAGAAAACAGTTGGGGTGGGCTGTGGTACCACTTTGTCTTCCTTCTGGGTGACTCCAGAGGAGGAAGGGATCAGGATAAATTATAGGTCCCTGCAAAAGTTCTGTGTGTTTATGATCACGCCATCTGGAAACAGTGATAACTGCACTATTAATGGGGGCGTTACTACAGAAGATCTGCCGGGTCTATTAAAACCAGCCATGCTGTGTGCTGGCTCAGGAGACATGTTTGCTCTAATTTCCTCCCTGACATTTCATTCTTAAAGCTGTCAATAACCCGTTAACCTTCCTGGCACTGAAACTCTAAAACAAAGTCCTATTTCAGCTCTGATTTTGAATCTGAATCGTGATAAGCCAGACCAAAAGCTAAGTTTACAATACACAGTTGCCCTTATCTAAATCATGCTATAGGTGGTGGGGTTTTTCTCCTTGCATACACAAAGCTCTTTGCATCATAAACCAGGATACAATGATGCTGTTATGCGATATCCTAAAATTAATTTCTTGATCTGATGGCAGAATAGCAAATGATCTTTACTGGCAACTGACAGCTTGATCCTGCATTTTTCAATGGCCAGAAGTGTTGGGTAATGAAGGGGATTGCTCACTTTCATACAGTTTAAAGCCAGAAGGGAAAATTAGATCATCTAGTCTGACCTTCTGCGTACCACAGACCACAGAATTTCAGCCATTTGCCCCTATTTTGGACCAGAAACCAGTTTAACAAAAGCCTATTTTCCAGAAATTCATTTGACCTCCATTTGGAGTCATCAAGAGCTAGACAATGTAGAACTTCGCTTGGTAGTTTGTTCCACCATTAATTTCCTTGTGCCTTATTTCTAACTTGAATTTCTCTAGTATTACTTTTCTACATAAATACAAGTTATAAGAACAGCAATTATGACTGTCTCCACAATAATGGTAACATTAATGTGAAAAGAACATGCTCAATTGGGATGTTAAGAAGCCCTTTGGCCACATGCAGAGAAATATTTAAGCACCAGTTGATCCAGATAAGCCCATTACTGGATTTATGGAGATGTCTGAGCCAGGTACGAAAGGAAGCATTTTAGTTTGGATCAGGGGTGTGGTTTTGAAACAAATCTCCCATTTATCCCCACTTACTTGCACATGGGTTTGCACTGTGGTGTGATTTCAGAGCACACTTAACTGGACTCTTTTTGGAGTCATCAAACCAAATCAAAAAGATGTACTCCAACCACTAACAGGCCTTCAGTCAGCAGGGCCAGATTTGACCCTGTGGCTAGAGCGAAAGTAAACCCCACCAAAATGTTCATCGTGGGCATGTTGGGTCAGCACCAACCATCTGCCTTTCACTCATCTGCTCCTATTTGTACTTCTTGCAAGATAGTCACAGCCTAATTATCCCCAACTTTAAAGAACCTCATGCCAGCACCAGCAGAGAATAGAAAATGAAGATTTAGCTAATCATTTTAGGAGACCAGTAATTGGGGGAATTAATTTAGTTGAACAATAGTTGGGTATTAATCCATAATCCAAAGAACAATGGCAGTGATCAGAAGGTAATACAAAGAAGAGAATTCCCTTTTTTTTCAGCGGTATCCTTACATTTAGGAAATAACAAATGTTGTAGATTAAATTCACCTGGCTCATCCTGAAAAGACCAAGACAGAAACAAAGGGCTTCTAGGAGAACAGCCAGGACAAGACAAGGGAGACATTGACATGGAAAAAGGACAACAAATCTGACCTAATAAATAACAGAATTCAAGATTAAGAAATGGGTATTCCACAAAATTTGAGAGACAGCTAGGACAGTTGGTTTAATTCTCTTTTTTTCCAGTCAATGATCTTCAATATACTGATCAAGGGAAGAAGAATAGGAAGAGATCTTCAGAACTTGAATCCATTTACCCAGTCCAGAGACATAGGTCAATTAAGCATTTTATGCGAAAGGAGACTTAAAATGAGACATGCAATTCCACACAAGACCACTTAAGAAAGTTGGGTTTTGTGACTGTCAGACCAACAATGCCATTCTCAGAAATAAGTGTTTCTGCGTGGGATAGAACTACCAAGAAATGAGCAAAGAGCAGCAAGAAGATGGTTAGATCAATGGTCAATTTAAAATATTATTTTTATTTTTTTTTGTAGAGGAAACTTCCTGGAGAGTACAAAGGTCAATGCATGGGAGATCATGGCAAACCAAGATTTATTACAGAGCTCTTTAGGGAAGTGACTAACACAGAAGTAAGAACTATTTCAGTCTTAGTACAACATGATTTTCTCCATCTTTAAAATCACATTTCCTGTAAGTATTCACTTCCCAGAGCTGAAAGGCAGAAGAGCTATCAGGTTGGCCAGTATGACCTCTTCTATGTCACAATTCCTAATCATCCCATCTTTTCAGAACACAATCAGAGCATATAACTTTAATAAAGGGAAAACTCGAAAAATTTCAGCATGCACAACCCTCTGTGTAGCATTTTCTTAAAAAAGAAATATCATACTCTTTTTGCTTGTAATATATTCAACTTTCTGAGGGATTGATTTATTTTGTATTTCTTTTAATTTTGTGATTTCTCCTTTCTGGGATGAAGAAATAAAGCACTGAAATATCAGAAAAACAATGAAAATATTTGTTCCAACCAGGGCCAAGTACCAACATAAAACACACAAAAGCTTTGCTCTCAGGCTCCCAGCAAAGGTTTCTCGATCCAGAAGCCTGAAATACACTGCAGAAAAGAGCAGACAGAGTTCACACTGATCTATCAATGTCTTTTCGGGATATCCAAGACTAGAAATAGGGGCTATTTTAGAATGGGATTTTAGGTTTTGGACTGTTTGGGAAGACAACCAATATCTACAAGAACTTTTCAAAAAGATAAACTTAGTCTTTGAATTCCAGATACAACTGAAAGAAAAAAAAAAAAGAAATTCCCAACCAAAGGGGAAATCTGAAAAGAATAACAACAAGGTGATGTTGAAAACCATGTAAGGTTCCGAGAAGTCTCTTTGGTCTTTGACTCTTTGGCTGGTGATGCTGGATATATGCAAACAGTAATCAGTTCCAGGCCTGCAGTAGCAGTGCTCACTCATAATAGAATAAAATTATAGCTTACATAGGAACTCCGAATTGAGAAAATCTCTGACTGTTTGGCAAAGGAAACTGTCAGGAAAGCAGAGGGGTGGAGAGGGAAAGGTTGTGAGGAATAAGGAAAGAAAATTATACTGTTCAGACAAATTGCTCAACATAGGAGAGAAAGAGGGGCAGAAGGAGAGCAACAGCAGAAGGATGACAAAGCAAGCTCAAGAATAAACGGATATGGCACAAGTCAAAGAATTTGATGACGGGTACCTTCAAGGAGCCTGGCCCATATATCATTATCCGTGGAGAGATGTCATTGCCACTGCAGTTGGTTTTCACCAGCGTATTGACACATTCTCTGTTGGACTGGCACACGTGCATGGGAGTCTTCAAAATGAAATTGAATATTCTCCTGTCCCCACTGGAAACTTCACCTTCTTACCCAGTCCCTGCCAATGTAACCAGTTGGGCCTGGAAAGATGCCATATGTGATCATCTCCTGTATTACAGCTTTCTTTGTCGATGCTGGAAACGAAACCTCAGGCACGATAATACCAAGAGTTAACACACACCAGTGCTGCTCTGCCAGCTCAAACCAGTTACATTTTTCTGACTCCGTGGTGGTTTTGAGTTTTCCTTCTCTCCTTCCCCCTCCTCTGATCAAGGATACACATGGCTACCCAAAAGCAGCAAAGCCTTTCTACCAAAATTACTTTCCTTTAGTAACAAGACCGCAAAAGACTGAAACGCACAACACTGTCTGCCACCACCCTATTCTGGTTGATTGTCTTTTAATAGCTACAATAAAGTTGTGCAAAGGAATAATATTCCACATCCTTGACTCTCCCGGGCAGTATATGGACAATCCCAAAGGAAAGTGTGCCTTAGCTGAATCTGCTACTTTATGAGTAAAACAGGAAGTTCAGTCCCCTTTTATTGTACCTTTTTTATTTTTGAAAGGCTGCCCAAACGGTTCCAAGTTGAGTTGAAGCAAAGTTATTGATGTCAAGAAGCCAAGATCCTTCGCCATGGCTTGCTGAATGAGGAAGGAAGAAAACTGTTTGTATTCAGCTGTCCTTTGCTTCTCCAGGCTAGCTTTGAGCCAAAGAAGCAGGAAGAGGAGAAAGATGAATAAGTGAAAAGGGATAATGTTTATCTTTTAACAAAATCACAATGTTCTGCTCTTAGCTCTAGCAGCCAAGACTCACTGTTGCATCCTTAAGACAGATAGTCTCTTCTCTGAGAGACGACAGGCTAATTATAGTGCTCCTGCCAGAGGGAACTCACACATGCAAACCATTATGTAAAATATAATTTTTTTCTTTAAGAATGCTCAGGATCATTAGACATGGTTTTTTCAATGCTAGAAAATCAAGCCAAAAATGAAAATAAACAGTTTCAAGTATTTGCAACATAATTCCCTCATGCATTTATGGAAATATAGTAAAAAGTGCCTTAAAAATGTGGTTTGACATTTCATGCTGCTCTGTTTTTCCAGTTCTCAACATTTGCCCTCTTGTCCTGTGTCATTTCAGTTCCACTGCAGTTTGGAAGAGATGATGGTGGTAGCCTTGGTCATTTCTGCAGTGCTTTCCAGCCTTGTTTCAACTGATGGGCAACAGAAAGCATCACAAGGACTTGCCATAAGTGATAGAAATGCTTTATAAATTCTATTTTGCTTCAAACAAATGTAAACTCATCACATGCATACACATTACAACTGTTCACCAAGGTAATTCCATGCACAGCATTACTTCCCCAACGATGTGCTTTGGTAAAGCAAGGCTAAAGTGATGATCTACTTCGGTTAATATGGAAATAGCATCCTTTTTTCCAAGCTTCCCTTCCTCCAGAAGAAGGGTTTTGTTCAATATTCTACTGCCTTCAAGAGCAATCCTCACTTTAATACAAAGTTCAACCAAGTTTGGCTACGATGGTGATGATGTGAAATGGTCTCATCTCTATTTTACACAGAGAGAACTGAACTCCTGCCTATCTAAACTAATTGGTATTTTAAAGGTTTTGTCTAGTTTGTAAAGCATGGGACTATTGACAAACCAAACACCACGGTCTAATGGATTAAACAAGCAACTGCATGCTACAAATTCCTGAGTTTTAATCCAGACTGTCTTGGTGTTCACCTTCTTGTTCCATAAAATTGAGATAATATTTATCCTCTACTTCATGAGGGTGTTGTGAGAGTGAGTAAATGTTTGGACAGCTCTTCAAAAGGTCAGGTCCTAAGCAGGCACCTGTATATTACTGAAGTAAACTTTTTCCTCAGATTCCTGTGATATGGTCATGCCCCCCTTCTCCAGAGCCTCCCAAATCAGTTCATAATAACTGTACACATGCATAAAGTTAGGCACTCATTTGAGGCTTTGGAGGGATTTCACCTGTAAACTCATTATGTATATAAATTATCCTCCTACCACAGAAATCATAGAATCATAGAATGGTTAAGAGTTGGAAGCAACCTTAAAGATCATTCAGTTCCAATCCCTCTGGGCAGGGACATCTCCCACCAGTCCAGGTTGCTCAAAGTCCTATGCAGCCTGGCCTTAAATACGTCCAGGGATGGAGTATCCACAATAATAATTCAGAAAACATAAGTGCTAAGAAAATGTTAACTTATTACCAGTCTTAAGCCAAAAGCATGGCACTTCCCAGCAATTTAAAAACTGTCATCTAATATCTGAATTGCATAAAAACATACAGTGGAAAAAAAATGTATTTTCTAGAAAATGGTTTAAGAATCACTTTCTTCTAGATACTTCAGCAACTGATGCTCTATAAAGATTTAAAATAAAAGCTTTAAAATCCCATGTGTTATTAGATGGGCCATTCCAGAAACTCGACATGCTGTATAATCCCATCAGTGGTTAGTTCTCAAAAAATAAGTCACACATACGGAAAAAAAGACTCCAGACCAAGGCAGGAGGCAAAAAGAGGTTAAATCAGTTACAACCAGGTTTCTCCTCAGTTTTAACTCATAAGTGATGACATAAAACCCAGAAAAAAACAACTCCAACTTGAAAATGATTTAAATTTGCCAGCTCCGGCCATTTCTGGAAGCAAGCCAGCCCTAATTTGGACGTAGGCTCCTCAAAGTTTGCACAGCTCTAACTTTAACCTGCTGCAGCCTTAAAAAGTGGACCTGGGTAAGAGACACGAAAAATATTCCACGTAATTCCACACAAGTGACAGTTTGTTCTCTCCAGGTACCCGAGTGCGGGATCAAAAATGTTTTAGTTGCCTGGTTCCAGGAGAGGGTGGTGCCGTGTCTTTACGAGCAAAGCCGTCCACCTTAGAAACGCCTTCTGTACCCATCTAACGCCGCCGAAGGATAATGCTCACAAGAGGGAATAGGATTTGTTTTCCAGGAGGGAATATTTTCAGAGCCGAGCTTGTAATTTGTATTTGCGAATCTCCAAATTCAACAATTTCTCAGCCTCTATAAACTTGCAGATGGAAAGATCCTGTATTTGGAATAAATAATGTCTAAGCTTCACCTTCATTACAGGGCATTTTCTGTCAGAAGAGTGCTATATCCTGACTCCTGGAATACACAGAAGCCCTTTGTAGTAAAGCTATCGCACCGGGCTATTCCAAGTGTGCAGCTAAGGAGGGTAGCATTAATAGTACCATGGAAGGGCTGGGGGGAAAAGAAAAAGAAAAACAAAAAAAGAAAAAGAAAATATCCCAGCAAGCATTGATTGGGAATGCCAATCGCTGAGCACTAGCGATAGCCATGGCACGCAGTAAGACTGGGCAACCTTGTACCAAGTGAGAGACGATGACATCCTGCTTATTCTTACTATTATTAATAAGCATCCTATAAAATGACACATGGAGATGCTGAGTGCTATTGGAGGGGATCTAACGTGACAGAGTTCAGCAGTTTGGAATAACGACTGCATTTCTCTCTACTTTAATTAACGTTTAAGAACGACTTATTTATAAAACACAACTGACCACATAAACTCACTAAGTGGAAGGAGCCCTTTTTTTCCCAGATCAAACAGCATGTGGTAGCACCATGAAGACTGCACATGCGACTGTTCGGAAGGCCAGGGTTTAAGACTTTAGCTTTTGAGCAACCAAAGACACTAAGAATTGACCTCAAGTTAAAACAGTCTTGGGGAATATTCCTGGACTCTCAAAAAAAACCCCCAAAAACGCTGACTTTGTTCGACGAGCCCCAGGAATGCTCTTGGCATGGGGCAACTACTATTTCCCAATTCCAGGACACAGCTCGGAGGTATGCAGGGGCCAGAAACCATTCTCAGGAGGCAGTTTGGAGACAGCCACCCTATTTAGGAGGATAAGAAAATGGAATAATATGGACACGGGCCATTCCATGCTTGTTAGCCTCAGTGTCAGGGAGCACAGACACAGTTAATCTCCTGGTACAGACACAGCTTTATGCAGTTAACTCCCTGGACTCCTCTGAAAACCTCAGCCCAGATAGCAGGGAAAGTGTCCTAATTGAGCAGTTCATAATTGCAGCGCAAGCAAGCGTGCTTTCTAACTTAAAAGCTATTATTTTAATATCCACAGGAGAAATATGTTTTGTTGAGGAAGTCAAATATGAGGCAAAACAGGTATCGTTGTGTTGCCATCCAGGCTGTGTTTACGTGCTGATAAGGTCTCTTTCCACTAACGAGAGGGGGAAAAAAAACCTCTCCACTTTCAGAAAACCCAACTACTTTATCTGACACAGCCTCCCAGAAAAGCAATGTCCTTGCACATTGGAATGGGCAGACCGCCAGCTTGAGCTAAATTGCCTCTGAGGAAGAAGACATAATATTACAGTTAATATCAGAAAACATTGTAATTTGTTTTTTGCTTGCAATTTTATCTGACAAAAACAAGGTGGTTGGGGAAAAAGAAACAACATAAGGTGTGCCTGGCTGCTGGCAGCTCCTTAACCCTTTCCTATTGAGAAGGCTTTGCTTGATTCAGAGCCTGATAAAAACAGGATCAATAAAAACATTAGGCTGAGAAATTTGTTCATTGGGAGGAGAGAGAAAACAGCCCAGGATGGCAGAGCTGGGAGTGCAGGAATAGCAGAAAAACATAGAAAGACAGTAAACAGGGATCTCCTCTTTCATCTCTCATATAAGAGAAGACAAGAAAATAAATCATAA
The DNA here is from genome assembly GCA_013400375.1 of Thinocorus orbignyianus. Taxonomy (NCBI): domain Eukaryota; kingdom Metazoa; phylum Chordata; class Aves; order Ciconiiformes; family Thinocoridae; genus Thinocorus; species Thinocorus orbignyianus. Next base: position 38,514 of record VXBW01008131.1, read on the forward strand.
AATCACAGAACAGTTAGAGTTGGAAGGGACNAACTCCCAAGTCCTCCTCTGAAGTCATCCTAGGACTTCTCCCCTCTAAATCCTTCTCCTTTAAATGAATAAAGGCATTTAATCCTACCACTGAGACAGTTTAATACAGGTATTTATATTGATATTTATATTAGATATAGTTCTGTTATAGGAAAACCCTGTCCAGGAAGTGTAACATAGCAGTGATTGTACTAGAGTTATAATCATTATCAATTCTTCTTTCTATCTTCTCCATTCATTCTTGAATGCTACTTGTGACATTCTTTACACTTCATTGCTATAATTACATCCCATATTTGAGTGTCTCAAAGCACATGGGGTTCTTGAGGGATCCAACGCAGAACCCAAATAACCATAGCCAAAAAGAAGGCAAAAGAGAGAAAGGTCAAAGATAATGAGATCATTTAGCACAGAAGCAAATGATGTAGAAAGGTTGCAAGGACTTTCTGGAGATGTTCTGGATGGGCAGGTAAATTCTCTCATACTGAAGTTCTCCAAATTTAGATTTTGTTTTTTTATTTTATTTTTTTTTAAATATGCACATCACATTACCTGGTTTAATTGTCTATTTTTGATATATGTGTAACGTGCTGAATATCTTGATTTAAGCTGTAATTCACAACAGGCAGTGCATTTCTGGACGATTATAACATGTCTCTGGTAGTGTTTTAAGGCATGAAGCCAAAAGGCTGGATGACTTAAACTACCCGAGATGTGCAATAATCCCCCGGAACTGCTCTGGATTGTCTTACAGCTATTATATAATGTGAAATTTATATTATGCATATAAATAAGAACAGTTACAGCTCTGTATTTAGTAAGGCTTTACTCACATCACTACAGCCCATTAGCAGCAAACCTAAACGTTCAGTTCTGTCAGAAATTTCATTCACAGTTTAACAGCTGCCACCTCTACAACTCCCAACCAGCTTCGCCAAGAGGCTTCACGATCAAAAATACTGGAGGCACTTGTAGCCTACTCCTCCTGGCTTATTTAGCTGCAGTTGTATATCCTTAAAAGCACAGCTTCCTTGTGCAGTCATGACTTTGTGCTCTCCCCGCTCACCTTCCACTTCTTCTTGTCCCTTTAGGATGTTCCTCTAAGAGACCTACTTCTTCACTCATTTTCTCTTGGACCTACAGTTATTCAGGCACTATCTATTTATCTTCTCTCTTATTTTTAGGCAATTTCTTTGTTGGCTTGAGGTAATGACATGTGCCCCAATAGTGCTTACATCTGCCTTTGACTGCTCTCTCATCTCTTCTGCCTGATCTTGCCTCTCCATCACTATCCTTGGCAGCTCCAACTAAAGATTTCTCATTTTAATCTATTTCACACATCCAAATGAGACTTACATTCACACACTGCTTCCCTCAGTGAGGTTTCAAGTTCCAGTTAAAAGCTTTGCAGTATGATTTTAACAAATGTGACAAAAAATTACAGAAATCTCCAACAGTATCATTAACGTTCAAATCCATCAATTAGTTTAAACTTCTGTGTCCCATCTTGGGTATTTGCCTTGCCAGTGAATACCTGTCTATTCATAATATTAAATCTGATTCCTATTAAGCATAGATATAAAATGTGGTTCTTCCTCTCTCTAATTCTCGACATGTAACTTGTTTAACGGGGTAGAATGTAATAATATTGCATAGAACTTCTGCTGCTCTTAAATAAAACTTTGAAAACTTTAAAAAAAAATCATACAATTTACTTAGTAAATATTCTATCTGCGTAAAGTTTTCCAATGCTTACTCTAAACATAAGATGGAAAAACCCATCAGAACAAACAATTTCTATCTTAAAATATTTTTTTGTAATTACGGTTATAAGCAAGATCATCTTGGTGCAACATCATCTCATAGGTGCAATTGAAAGAGACAGAAAAGGTAAGTTATTATTCATCTTATGTTATTAATAAAGCTAAGAATATATTTGGTATAATAAATTCCAGCTCTTCTCTTACCCTTCATTCTTTAATCTGTATTTGTATATTTTGTTCACTGAGAATACAAAAGAAATATTATTTGGATAATTAATAAAATATGATTATGTAAGTGTTAAGGAAATTCAGAGGCAAAATGTGTATCAAAACTACTTTTAGGATGACTAACAGTACTGAGATATGCAACAAAAATCTGAAACTAGCATTCTGAATATAAAAACTGCATGAATTATTATTATTTTAGGTTTAATATAACAACCATAATTTGTACTGTATTTAATAGTCTTATCATTAAGTCATTACAGTGCTGTCTAACACCACTTTCTATAAAAATTAAGACATCCCAAAATGTTTACTGCTTATTTAAGGTGCATTCATCTCAATTAACTTTTTCAATTTTAGATGTGTTAGCTTGTCACACCCTTCCATTTATAGTCAGTGCTGATGAATTCCAAACTCAATGTTTTGGATAATTTGAACTTTAGTTTACTGGTATAAACTCTGTAATTTATTTGACTCTATATATGATTTTAACCATAAAGTCGAGCTTTCTCAAAAAAAGAAAAAAAGGGTGGCTATCATGAACATTTTCATCAACTGATGAATTATAATCGGCTTCCTTTCAATATCAAGTCAGTTATCAACAAGTCAGACTGTTAACTGAAACTCCTGAAACTCTAGTTTCTTTTTTTCAATGACTTCAAAGTTCAGTAAGCAGTATTATCAAAAAGAGACTTATAAGCAACCCTCCCAACTTACTGCACCTTAAAGACAGGAGTTTTCAGGGTGAAAACAAGAGGGCACAGATATCTTTTTACAAAACAGGAGAAATTAAGTTCCCAAAGTCAAACTGGTCTGACTTTACACACCTTCTGAACCGGGAAGTGAACAGTTTAGAAAAGCATACACCTTTCTCTCATGCATAGAATGACAAAACCCCAACATTTATAAAGCCAGAGGGTGTAACGAGGATGCAGAGAACCATCCTTGTGGCTTTCTGAGACCACACAATGGTGTATTCAAGTTGAGGCGCTGGACTGCATCCTCTGCAAGTGCATCCTACACCACTTAGCTACCCCCAAATATTGTTATTTTTAAAACATATGTGACACTTAAATTAGCCACAGCAGTACCCTTTTATAAGACGAGCCAACTGGTACAGCTGCAGCCATCTGGGTCCCTGTTGAGCAAGAGCACGTGGGTGGCCCTGCAGTCTGGTCCAGTTCAGCAGACTCAACACCATGCAATTTAGGGATGTGTTTCCTCTCCATGGGTTATCATGCCTTCTCAGGATAAGCAATGTACCTCAGAGTTCAGAAAATGCCACCTTCAGCATTCTCCTCTGAGTGTCCTAGGGTTGGTATCAGTAGCGTGTAGAAACCCCAAATTACTCTGGCTACACAGCAGAGAAAAAATACTTTCAGATAGAATTTGGATTTACTATTATTGTTATTATTATTACTACTACTACTATTATTATTACTACTATTATTCTTCCTATTTTTCTGTGGAAGGCATACAGAGAAGATATATACTATTCGTGAAGGCTGGGCCCAGAGAAGTGTGAAACTAAGTGTTAACGCCTTGTAGTTTGCTGTAGAAAGAAGCAATGAGCACATAACCAAATTGCTTCTGAAATACTAAATCCGGAGAAGATATCTCAAAAAATAACCTTGAAGCCATAAAACAACTGTTTACCACGTCTTGCTCCGCTGTGTTATGAAAGCTTTGACTCAGTTCTAAATTAAGAAATACGCCTCAACAAGGAGCAAGCCATAAGATACGTTATCAGGTTGTAATGAGGCAACAGGAATATCTAGCCACCAGAAAAACAACCTTTTATAAACCTCCCTCAGACAAACACGTCTCAGGCTTTTAGTTTTGCAAAGGCTCACCCCTGACTGATCTTTTCTGAAGCACAAACACCTGGCAGAAGGACTGACTAAACTATTTCTTGACCACAGATCCCTGGTAATGAAACCAGGATTTTATGTTGCCTTTATAGGAACTACTTAATTAATGTGAATTATATCCAGGACACTCCAGTAGATCATCTATTTGCAAAGCTTGAAACGTAGAAAATGACAGCGAATTCAGCCTTCTGCATTGGCTTGAATTTCAGACTTCATAAAAACCTACAGTTCTGAAAGGGGAGGATCATCTTAACCACATTTTGAGACCAGATGATGACAGACTAGCTGAGCTTCCGGTGAAGTCCTATCAACACGTTGGTGGCTGGCAGCACAGCTACTGTGATCAATTAGGTTAATTAAAACTATATGGCCTGCAGACTTCATGTGCATGGTTAGAAGGGAGGCAAATGCGTTACAGCATGATTTTAACTCTAACGGGTGCATTTATGAAGCCTTTCGAATGCAGGTCTTGAATCCAGAGAATTACAAGTAGACAGAAAACTTGAATTTACACAATCCCTAAACATTTCTCAACAGCATTGCAGTTCACAGACTCACCGAGGCTGGAAGGCACTTCTAGAGATGGTCGAGGTCAATGTCCCACTGAAAGCAGGACCACCTAGAGCAGGCTGCTCAGGGATGTGTCCACTTTGGTTTGGAATATCTCCAAAAGTGGAGACTCCACAGTCTCTCTGGGCAGCCTGTTCCCTTGTTTGTTCACCTTCACAGTGAAAAAGTTTTTTCTTTTTAAGTGCAGCTTCCTGCATTTCGATCTGTGCCCATTGCATCTTGTCCTTTCACAAGGAACCACTGAAAAAATTCTGGCTTTGTTGTCTTCACCCCACCCCTCCAATAAAGGATTTATACACCTTGATAAAGTACCCCTCAGGTTTGTCTTCTCCTGGCTGAGCTGTTGCAGTTCAGTCTGTCTTCATATCAGAGACGCTTCAGTCTCCTCAGCATCTTAGTGTCCCTTCACTGGACTTGTCCATATCTCTTTTGTACTGGGAAGCCCAGCAGCAGACTAAGCACTCCAGATGGGTCTGACCATTGCTGAGCAGAGGGGAAGGATCACCTCCTTCGACCTGCTGGCAACAACCTACCTAATGCAGGCCAGGGTACCATCAGCCTTCTTTGCCACTAGGGCACATTCCTGACACGTGGTCTACTTGGTGTCTATCCAGGACCCCTTGGCAGTCCTGCAAAGCTCCTTTTTGAGATGCTTCCCCATGGAAAAAACCTCACGTGATGTACAACAACGAAGTCCAACATAGGCTGAAAACCTGAATATAAGCTACCCTGTGGACAGTATCATGTCATACCAACCAGGTGTCTCTAGCCTAAACACGTAAGTGAATGGATAAGAGAGGGCATCGTTCTGCAGATTTTTCTAAAAAACTTTATCTGCCAGCATAAACACAGTCACAACACAACAGGATCAATATCTGGTGGCTGGTAAGAAAAGGTAGCAAACTTTCTAACCCTCACAGAAAATAGATATAAAAAAAAGAAGATGGAAAATCACCAGCGTAAGAATGACGCCAAAAGCAAAACCCTGTGCCAGATATCTCTGAACTTGTGGAAACTTCAGACACAGAAGCGAGTGAAGCAGTGTGACTCGCATGTCACCCAAACTAAAACTGGAACCCAGCTGCTCAAGGATTAGAAGAAAGAAGGGTTTCATAGGCAGAGCCAAGCCTACAGCGCATCAAGTGGAAAATTCCTCTGGATATGGAGGAAATCAGGTTCCACAGTTCAGCACTTCCTGCAAACAGAAAGCTTAAAAGTGAGGTTAAAGGCAAGTGCATGTGGACAGAGGTTGGCAGTGATGAGGTCTGCAATGATTCCACATACTCAGTGTTAAACGAAATCATACACAGGGAGACACCAGACCTAGCAAGAGGAGTTTTCCTTCCTGTCAGGATCAGAATCGTTGATATTTAATTTTGATCTTGATAAGATGCACCAAAGATGAAGCTACAAATTTCAGAGATTAACTTGGCTTTTCTGGTTCAAGGTTGACTTTTCAGATTGCTTCTATTAAAAGTATCTATGACTAATTTCTCTTCATTTAAGTTGCTGCTCTGCGACATTTATAATTATTTATGTTAGTGCTGTAATGCTGAGCCCCTCTCACAGCCCATGGCCCTGCTTTCTAAAGTACAAGAGGAATATTAAACAAAATTTCTTCCTCAGGTGTTAAAAATCTTGATGTCAGGGCAAAAGGTACACAGAGGAGAAAAATAAAAAGGCAATGCAAAGAAAACCATGTTCACCATTATGCCTCATATCAGCACACTGACAACCTAATTGCTAACAAGGCTTTTGTAAGCATCATGGAAGAAAAGAGTGTTTTGAAAGAAGTATTTGAAGGACAGTAAGATAGTTCTGTATATATTTGTCACTTCTTCACAAGCATGAGGATCTCAACATGGCATAAAGATCACTTTATTGCTTTGTGGGTTTTTTTTAAAAAAGTAGTATAATGCTGCAATAATTAGAATAAAATGGCCCCAAAATTCTGTTTCCCCTTCATAACAAAATAATTATATACATTGATTTTCCCATATACATAAATTAGTAAAGAAGGGGATGTATGCGGGGTGGAAAGAGGCCCTTATTAATTTGGTGCACTCCCATCATTGCCACAACAGTTGGCGCGCACACTTTTTTTGGGTCACCATTAACGACTTTCATCAGTGGAAACATAAATAAGAGGTTCAGCAAGTGTATCTTTGACAATTAGTCCATTCACCTCAAATCATGGAGAAACGTGAAAATCCTTCTGGTTGTGCCCTTTCCTAGAGCTGTCATGGTCACAATGCCACAAGCAGGTGTTTGAGTTCCTCCATTGCCACCACAAATCCATCCCAGCTGGTTCGTAAGGAACACAGGAGAAGGTTTAAACTAAGAGATCATTTTGTTACCTCTCCTGGCGCGGGAACGTCTACATTTTTTCAGAAATGCAGCACACAACTGCTGATGTGATGGAATTTAGTGTTTATTTATAGAATCACAGAATCACAGAATGGTTAGAGTTGGAAGGGACCTTAAAGATCATCAAGTTCCAACCCCTCTGCCATGGGTAGGGACATCTCTCACTATAGCAGGTTGCTCCAAGCCCCATCCAGCCTGGCCTTAAACACTTCCAGGGACGGGGCATCAACAACTTCTCGGGGCAACCTGTTCCAGTGCCTCACCAACCTCACAGCAAAGAACTTCTTCCTAATATCTAATCTAAATCTCCCCTCTTCCAATTTAAAACCAAAATGTACACCTTTTAGATCCACTCGCTCAATTTGTATAAGAGAAGATTTTGGTAAATACAGAGTAAAAATACCTGCATGTGCTCAGTATGTTTAGCATTTATATCGATTCATAAAAAAAAAATAATAATAATTCCATGATATTAGAAAATAATACTGAGCCAAAATGTTAATGAAGTCTCTTCCACATGCCAAAAACTTGTGTGGGTATATACACAAAGAATGTACATACTCAGAGAGAGACACTAACATCTTGTAATGCAATATGTTTCTGTTATACATGCTCCAGACTTCCTAACAGCTGCATATTTTAATATACATAAACCTATACTTGAAAAATAATAAAATGTATTAGTTTTCCACATTAGGCATTTATGACCTAATTTAGGAGAGTATTACATCTTTATAACTTTTAAAAGACCCATTTTGATAAAACATCCCCATAAACAGACTGAGAAAATCAGGGTAACAAGCATCTGTTGCTGCGTTGTTTTCTTAATGGGGTAATAAAATAATAACACATTTTTATAACTTTTCACAACAACATAAAGTATTAAAATTGAAACTGATATTGAAAAATGTTCTCATGGTCTGTTTTATTTTATTTTTCCACTATGTAAAGTTACAGTACTTACCAGATTAATATTAATATATCTTAATTACGTTGACACAATGGAAATTTGCCAAAGACACTCAAAGAATGGAAATAACTTGTTATTTCCACTACTCTAATTAAGGTGGTGTATTCAGCCCATTTTGTTCACAATGTAAGAGTACTATGAATATTTATAAGAATGTATAGAGATACTGCATAGAGCAATGATGAGCCAAATTTTCTGAGGGTTTGGAAAAGAGGTTATTCCATTGATTTTTAAGAGTAATGCTGATTTTTTTTCTAACCTACCTATTCTAATAATGAATTACCAAAATTATTCTTCTCAGAAACTTATATTACGTAGTTGTGATGTCTGTGTTTTAGAAGAAAGATCAGAAAATGTTGTTTAACACAAAATAATGAATAGCTATGAAAAACTGCAACATTGAAGCGAAAAAGCTATGTTTAGAAAGGAAAATTAACACAAATTTTGCAAATCATTTCCTCTGAAACTATGCACTTCAACATGCACTTGAACATCAGGAATTCAAACTGGATAAGCTGCTGACCCATGTTCAAAGCGGATTAGCACATTCAGTTTACTGAAGCACCGACAAATTATGATTCATAGCTCTTAGGGACAGAAAGGACCATCTATTCTGACTTTGCTACGTAACACAACCCACACGATTTTCTTGACTCAGCTCTCCAGATCCAATAGCTGTGGTTGAGCTTGAGCACAGCTTTCATAGAAACATCTCATCTTGATTTTAAAATTCCCAGTCATGGACAATCTGTCACAATCATCGGTTAAGTTATTCCAGCGCTTAGTTAAGTTGTTAAAAATATATATGCCTTATTTCCTAGCTTGAATTTGTCTAGCTTAAATGTCAAGCTGCATACTAGGAGAAGGACTCACCTAACCTAGAGCTCTGCAATGTCAGTATCATCTACACACATCATCCTGACAAGGTAGAGAAAAAGGCATTTCCACAGCATGGTTCATTTGACTGCTCTTAAACATCTATCTTAGGAAGAGATAAATTAGAGCCCAGAAGTGCTTACTTCTCTCAATTGACTATACAGGACACCTAGTCATTGTACTCCAATACAGATGTTTGTACCTAGCAAGAGGAATCCCACTCTGAACACCATTATAACTTTGAAAGCTTGGACTAAAACCCTAAAACATGAGATTTTTCTTATTAGTGCGTCTTTAAAGATCGGATACACAACATTTTCTTCAGTTTGATAAACTCTACAGACAAAGCACTGCAGGTATTTCTACGTTGGGATTTTCTAGACTCACAATTTCTCCTAGACCTTTTAAACCCTCTCCTATTGTTGAGGTTTTTACTAAAAAACAAGCACTCAAACTGGAACAATAGTTTAGCTGTGTTTGCCCTGGAACAGCAGAAAACGTTCATTTCCTATTCCCCTGCCTGCCCAAGGACTGCATCAACCCCTTCACCCACAGCACTCTATTGGCCCCATCGCATTCAACTGACTCCTCAAGACTCCAAGACACTCTTTCAAAATCACTGCTTTGCAAGATACAGCCCCAGAGCCTGTAAATGTTGCCCATTTTCTTAATCCACAGATGAAGTACTTAACATCTGGCTCTTCTGGAATGAAAAGAGTTTGCTTACACTTCATTTATCAAATGGCAACTCAGTAACTCTCTGTCACTAACTTGTCCTCTTCATTACTTTACAATCCCCAATTAACTTTTTTCCAAAAATATGTGACAAGGAAACCAGACCCTAAATAAATTACGTTTGGAGAACTGTAAAGTTTAAGAGTTTGCAATGTAAATTTTCCGAACCTGCAACACTCACTGTGAATGCAGAGCTCCAGCAACTTTCCCTATATCTATATTAAAAAATATAGCAGGGACTTCTCAGACCAACCAGCAAAGCCTTATCGCTGTTTTGTTACACTGCACTTGACTCCAGATTTCTTCTGCACCCTGAGAAGCTGTCCAAAGGTCATAGGATATAATATTATTTTGTGTGTCTGCTTAAATTCAAAATATCTGTAAAGATACTGGGGCTACCTCACCAGAATCACATCTTCACAGCATGACATGGAGGGCAGGTGTTGAATTCACACACGTGAGGCCACGTTGATCCGTGGCTTAAAAATACATGATGGTGTTCGCATGTGCAAGGCTTCCTAAGTAGCAGAGAAATCACTGCACAGATGAAGATATCCAAACCCGGACAGCTTGGGCCTGTCCCTCAGGAAAAACTTTTTCTGTCTTGGTATTACAATGGCAGTCTCAGTTATGACGGTGAAAGTCAGAGCTACCCAATATCTCGTGCTATTCTTGGGGTATATGTCAGTAAGTACTAAAGACAAATGGTTGCTGCTGACTACAGGCAATTGAGTACTGCCACATCAGTTTAATGTGAAATATTACTTTTTTGGAATGACGCATTATTAGAAACCTGGAACCCACGATTTCTTAAAAATAAAACTTATGAAGTTGGAAATGAATTCTTTCCATGAAAAAATAAGAAATACAAGGGGTTTCTTCAGCAACCTGAAGGAAATTGTGCTTTGATGAATTGGGAAGTGTGTAATAAATTAGGGGAAGCAAATAATACTACGCATTGTAACCTTTGCTCACAGACATGGCAGTAAGTGTTTCTTACCCTATAATACAACCGATAGATTCCTGGCTGAATAACTAGTTGGCTTTTCTTGCCCCTCTGAGAGCTCTTATGTCAAGCTGCCAGCTCAGGCTGAATGTGGATAAACTGGAATTCCTCATCTCCGACCTATTCCAAATCCTCCATCTCTGTTCATCAAGAACCTTGTGATCATCACCACCACCGTCAAGGTGTATAACATGGGAGTCATCACTAATACTGGCAGCTCTCAATGTTCACACTCGATTTGTAGCTTTATTTTACCTTTTTCTTTCCAGGCTACAATCCTAGTGGCCTTCCTTACCCTTCATCCAGGGTCTGATCTTCTCACTGAGGAAGTTACAGAAACACTTATGAACCTAGCTTTGAAAAAAAGCAATGCTTTCTTGTTTGCACCAAGTCAGAAGGCTCCTGCCGAGCTCATTTCTCCTGTCCATCACTTTGAACCTTCCTCTCAGCTGCTTGCATTACAATCTACTTTCCTTTTCCTACATGACGTATCCTTCTCCTGTGCAGCCAGATGCTAGATTCCAGCCTGGCTCAGTGTATTTGCTGCTTTTTTCTGTGCACACACCAAACAGTCAAGCCAGCACACCTCCTGAATCATTTTGGGAGGAACAAGCAAACAGCAGACTAACTTCATCACCCACTCTCACTTAAGTCTTAAAACTCTTCTGTGTCATGGTCATGACTCCTACAGAAAGCCCAGCTTATACTAGTTGAATAATTTGTGTATAGGAATCACTTCCTCCCAAGCTGAAATACACTATCTCTCTTCTACTCTCTCATTTACCTTACCAAATCTTGCCATTTGTCTTCTACCTATTGAGCCATCATTAACTTCTGTTCTGCATTTGCGTATGACAAACAACATACAAATACAGAGGAGTCCTGGATCATGACTTATGTTCTTAGGTTGAAAAGCATTATGGTAATAAGATTATTTTTTTTTCCCCTTCTATAAATTTAAATGACAATTTACTTCTGTTATGGAAGCTGAGACTTGAGAAAAAAATACCCCTTTCAGGAACTGCACCTTTAAAACATAATAAAAAAAGCACTCTTTTACTAATTTCAACCTAAGCATTCAAAAATTCTAATCATTTTTGATAATTTAGACCTCGCTATAAAATTATTTCCCAAAATTAATTTGTGTTGATCACATGAATGGCTTTCAACGTGTTCTAAAGAGCCATGATTCTAAAGAGCATTTATCAGTTGTTGAGCCTTCCCGTTTCTCTCTTTTGTACCATCTCTTTTTATCACCTAAGTATGACTGTAGTAAACTACGGACAAAGATGGACTCATCTACCTATTAAGCTACTAAATCCCAAGCTTCCTGATGTGGCAACAAGCATATACCTTTCTTCTGTACCATATGCTTCTTTTTTTTAAAAAAAACACTCTTCATACACAATGGTGAGATTGTTTAAACTTTCTTGCTAACAGATGCAGAAGGAGCTGCATGCTTTTTCTCAGAAGCACCTAATCTACACTTCGAACCTACACTATATCTTCTGATGGTAATTTACGTACCGTATCTAAACACCAATTAGACCTACAGTCTTCTTGATGGTAAATATTAATAATTTTTCCTCCTCCTTGCAAGAAAAAACATACCCAAACCCTCCAGCACCGACAAAATTAACCTGCTGAAATTAATATGTCTCACTTCCAGGCTGTTTGTATGGCAATAATTCTGCATGGAGATTTCTTGCTTCCAGCAGTTTTATCACCTTCTGCAGTAAAACTAACACATGTAGAGCTCTAGAGAGTCTTGCTGTTTTTCCTGTTGTCTCATTTCTTTACCATCAAAAACGACAATCCTGTCAGCAAATCACCATGTTTACAGACTGATCTGTGCTTGCACACAGCCCAAAATGTTGCATTGGTACTGTTTCTCCAGGCTGGACACCAACCTCTTCCCCTCCTACCTAACCTGCCAGTGTTAACAATCCTATGCAAACATTTCTTGTGTGATTTTTTTCTTATTATTATTCCTATGCTTTATTATTATTACTATTTATTATTATCCTAGAATCATTGGAATTTTAATTATGTGAAATTAGAGGCATATAATTCTTAGGTAGAGCTCTTAGCTGTGGAGTTCATTCCAAATTGGTGAAACAGACTAGAAAGTTTTTTAAAATGCTCACTTACGGTCCAGGTTCCAGCCTGAAGGAGACAACCTATTTGACACATCTTCGCAGGACTGTGAAGAATAGCTCACGATTCTTATGAAGACCAATACATTACATTTTTATCCACATTCATATTAACTCACATAATTACTGGCAGAGACACAGAAGAGTGTCTCACCAAGATAAAAACCCCTTCTCCTATCCTCTCTTCTATAACTAAGTGACATGGAGGAAAAAGGTATGACCTCTACCAATAAATAACTCAAGAAATTAATCACCATGAAGGGAACTGAATTACCCAGGGTGATACAACGAGGACTAAGAAACTCCTGGTTTAAAAGCAGAAAACCATCCTGACTGTGACATTTTGTCACTGTAGAACAGTAGATACAAGAGACGTTCTTGAAAGCCCTTGTTGAAGCTTAATCATACACTGGACATCACAGTCACAAATATAACTACGGTATTAGACAGAACTAAAATCATTACTGGTTCATGATTAACTGATATTCCTCTCAAGAATTTCCCTTCATTTCATTATTTTTCTATAGTTCTGCTAACACCACAGTATTGAGCCACTGCTGTAGTCAATGCAAGTTTAAAGCCTTTAAATATCTTCCAGAACTTTGCAGTGAGGCAAATACTAAAAGGCCAGAAATTTTAATTTCAATCTTAATTTCATCGCATTTTATGCTTATTACTAGTACTTTTTAAGGACCTTCATTTATCTTCTGTTATTATGGCACCTATCTTTACAGTACACACAGATGTCTAATTTGCACTTACTCAGGTGAGCAGCATCCATACTTATTTTCACAAATGGAACACAATAAAAATAACTGAATCTCGAATTTCAGTCCACCTCTTGCTTAAACTATCCTCCTTCTCCACAAAATATCATTTTGAAACATTCCACCTTTCAACCCAACAGCAGAAATGCCAGGATCTCATCTTCATCAAATCTACTGCTGGTGCCTTTGAGGTCACCACCTGTGACAAAAGAACTACTGTAAACTAAATGTCCAGAGAAACCAAGATGCCAGGAAGGATCATTTTATGTACAAATGAAAAATATTAAAGCTTTTCACATGGCAAAGACTGTTTCCTTGGTTTTGTTTACTAATATACATGTAGATATAGATATATTTATAAACTATATATGTACACTTCTCTGCATCTCTGTTTACATCTCTGAAAATTCTTTACTTCCACAAGCATTCTCTTCCATTTTTTATCCTATGTGAAATACATTCTCAAAAAACCAATGTTGAACTAACAGATGTATCAAAACATATATTACTAGTACACTGAGAGCTGCAGTTTAGTCCGTGCTTTTGTCAGACGGAAGGTATAGTTTAAAAATTAAGCAGAAGATTGCGTTGCTGAATTGAGGTTTACAAGACCTTGAAGTTAAAGTCAGAAACCTGGAATAATGCAAATCCTCAAGAAGGGAAGAAACAGGGAAATCCCCCACTGAAATTCAAAAAATGCATTCAGCTGCCTCAAGCCTGGTGTTTTCGTTTCATTCTGCTAGAGAAACATTTGCAAGTTCTACCAAGGGTGCAGTCAGGCTCCCTGAAACGGGTCTAGTTTGGACAAAAGGAGAACTTAGATGCTAAAGAGATTTTCTAATAACCACAGAGCAGTGTTGCCTTCTGCCGCCTGGAAGTCTACCAGAGGGATAAGGGGAGAACAAGCATCATTTCCCATGGTGGGTAGAGAGGAGAGAGGACACAAATCAGAGGAAATCAAGAATCATTTGTGCCACTGCTCGCTAGACAACTTTTTTTTGCCTGTAGTGGTATCAAAGATGTAAATGAGAAGTGACACCTTGCTGTGTGGGGTATGATAAATGGACAGAAACAAAACACAAAGTCCCTGTTTAAACTTTTATCTTCTCCTTTGTGCAATCTTCTCCTCTGCTAAAAGCTCAGCAGGTGCTCAAGTTTGAGTATTATTACAGGATTTTATGAACAAGAGAGCAGTCAACCAGAATGGAAAATAACAGATAATACGAGTTATAAAAAAATATTTCACTTGTCTTGGTGTTCCCAGATTATTATCTGTCTATTCCCAGATTTACCCTGTTATTGTGGAGATTCTACATCCTTTATTTGCAAAGTGACAAGGTGGTGATGCCAGGGATGTCCGCAGGTCCAGCATCTATCCAAGCTCAACACAACAGGACAAGTCTGTCACGTGTTAGTGGCAGAAAGGGCATCTGAAAGGGAGATCCTGCTCATGAGAAATCAAGTTCTGCGTAACTTTCTTCAACCATAGGTTAATTCCAACTCAAATGGTTATATTACATGATCCTAAGGTTCTCATAATGTTTCATCTAGACAGCTCACATCCTGTGCTCCGAGGCCCTGCAGCACCGCGGCAGCCTGACACAGCTGCTGCCTTTCACATCCCCGCCGGCGCCGGCCCTGCCAGAGGCGAACTGACAACCGTGAGCCCTTTTACTTCATAAAGCACTTTTAAAACTGCCAGGGAGAAAAATATATGAATGAGCACTCATTTTCAAGGGAAGCCTGAAAGGACCATATACAGAACATCACCACCATGACCCATCTTGCATTATATGACATTATAAGCACATAACATTGTCCAAAACCTAAGAGATGCATAAGGACACAAAACCTGCAGGGACCTGCACTATTATTCTGTGTAATGACAAGTAAGGTGAAAAGCCACGTTGTTCTTAAGATTCTTCAATTATCAATTTCTATTTACTAACCTTTGTACCAGAATGGACTTGCTAGATGGATGCAATGTCAGCATCTTCACAAAAAATAATGGGAATTATTGAAGATAGGTGAGTTTATACATCTTCTCTTTGTGGAATATCTTGGAACACTTAATTGAGTTCACTTTTTTCCTGGTATCTGCTGTAGAATTATATTTGCTCACCTTACCCTTCAAATACATATTTACATAGTTCTATTACATGTTGGATTGCCTTGAATCTGGACCGGAATTCAGATTTTCATTTATACTAAGGTATTTTAAGGCTCTCAGGAGGTATATAAGAACATATGCTTCATTTAAAAAATAATGTATTCTTATCCTCTGACCCTTTTACATCAGTACAATGTGTAAAATGCCTCTACTATGTATCTGAATCTGGTCATATAGTTAGAAAAAAAATAATTGTACAAGGCTTAAGAGATTAGGAGCTGCTTTCCTTTATATGAGAGACTCAGCTGATTGCAAACTTTGTAGCTTACTTCTTATCTTATCACTATCAGAGCTAGTAAATTTGCTTGCTAACTCCAAATTCTTTTAATCATCAGATACGAAAAGGAATTAAAACCTTGCACTCCCCGGTTTAGCAAGATGCACGTGTTGCGTTTAGTACCTTCCAGGGTGACCTGTTTGAGGAGGCAGCAAATGACATTGGCAGAGTTGTTTCATGCCCAGGATCTCCTGCCTCGACAGAACCACATCTCTACTGCCTGAAAGCCTCGCGCGCTGCTCCCAACAATTCATGCACTGTGCTGTGCGGCAAGACACTGATGTATGTGCAATCCAAGAATTTTAAATGTCCCCACAGGATATCAAATGCTATCCAGACCGTTTGTAAATACTTTCCCAGTGCTCGGCAGAAAACGAGCCAGTTCTTTTCAAATCTACTTAAACGACATTTTTGTCTTATCGAAAAAATCTATGTTCCTGTTTAATAAAATCATCTGGGCAACTTACTGTTTCATCAGTACTTGCAAGCTTATGCCTTCATTAATAAATTCTGTTTGAGCGTTAAGATTACCCCCAGTAGAGACAGCTGGGAAACTGCAATATAAAGTCAAACAGCACATTTAATGACCAACGAACTTCTGGAAACTTAGTCCAAAATGATACATCATTGTGTCAGACACTCTTAAGCAATACGCAGCTTGGTCTCCCTCTTTAGAAACATGAAACCCCCTGAAACCGCTACCACAAATTGTGAACCTTTTAAATTACTGCCAAGCCACCTGCTTTTCTCCAGGAAACTTCATAAAACTCCCCAAATTAGTAATGTCATTAAGTAAAGCTTACAGAACTGTTGCTATTCTGAAGGAGTATTAGCTGTTTGGTTTCAGGAAACCAATGGTGATTTTTATCGTGGAAAGAACTGTCATGTAGAGTCTATAATCTAGTCCAAACGAAATGCTTTAAAATCTTCTTAAACAGGCTGTTCTTTCACATTTTGATTTTTCTGGGAGAAAACGGTATAACCATATTCTCGGGATTAAGCCCCTATAATGAAGAAGTTCGGTTCAGGAAAGGGTACGCGAAAGATTCTCAAACAGTTTATGTGTCTTCAGATGGTATTAAGAGTGATATAAATCAAACGTCCAAATTTTGCATTTTTGAATGGCACTGGAAGAAATAGTGCCGAGATTGAAGAGGGAGCCCCATTTCCCCTCTTCGTTCTCTTTTCTTTTTTCTTTTTTTTTGTGTTGTTTTTTGAATGGTTCTACAGAGGGCGGGCAAGGATGGATTATAGGAATGCCTTCTGTCGAGGAGTCGGCCAAAACCGTACCATCTCATCTTGGAGTAATTTCTCCAATAAGATGATTTAGAGGACAGTTCAGTGGCACCATTTTTGGAAGGCAAAAGCAGAAGGGAAGGGATATAAATCAAAGGTGACTGGCAGGTAAAGGATATATGCAGCAATCAGCCAAACCATGTGCACACTGGCACAAATTCAACAAGATCATTTATAAAAATTTTAAGTCAGGAGTACACAAAAGGGGGTCTGGTGCTAACTAAATCCACAGATAGATTACACGCCACTGAAATAAACACTTCCAGATGCTGGCATACAAAAACCTTTTACAGAAAGAAATGTTTTCTTTCATAAATCTGAAAGGAGGAACCTTGGGTTGGGGGTTGGGAGAGAAGGGAACAAGATTTCCAAACTAAGATTTGACTTCCTACTGGTTTTATAGAATAATAACTCATATTTTTCAAATGCACAGTGTTAACACTGCAGAATAACAAATAACTACAGACAATAGCTTGAAGTATAGACAAAGACAGTAAAATGCTTTTTTTTTGCTTTCAAAATCACAAGAAACAATAAAAATGTCAATTTGACTTTTTCTGTATCAGAAACTGAATGTATAACTGAAGGAAAAGCTTTCAAATGCCTTTTGACATAAATGTACATTTCATTTTTGAAAACCGATTAAGAATGAAATTCTGACTTCTGCAAAATTAGTTTCGATTGATTTTGAATATCAACAGCGATAGTATATAACATAAAGGAACCTAAATATTTGAGATCTTTTATTTGGTTTCTATGTACCTAATTTCTTTCAGAAACAGCATTCAAAATTTTTTATCATTCAAGTGCTTTAATTTTAGAAAAATTTAGATGCTTTCTATCTCCATCGTGTATATTGAAGTAGTTGTAGAAAATTGTATTCCAGAATTTTTCACTTTTTGACTTTGGTCTCAAATATGCAGAAAGAAAGACTAAATTGCAGAACGTGAAGCTGAATTTTTCTTGACATTTCAAGCACCTAAAACAAACTTGCTTTTCAAAATGTCCTCTTGTGTTTAATCTCCACACATAGCATATTGCCATACTATCCTTCACATTTTCAAAGTCTCCCTCTCTTCTTTCTACCCCCACAATGTGAGGTTTCAGTCTCTCACAGGCTCAGCTTTGCCAGTGCTTCAGTTATTATTCCACAAATTTTGCTTTCTAGAGGAAATCAGTACAGTTGATATCACCTTTATTAAACTGAAATTACTAAAGGTTTGTGATGAACTTTGGTATTTTTTGCAAAATAAATTATTTAAGCATTTGCATAAAAGCTGAACTCAATCAGGATCAACAGCGAGCACTTTTAAAGAATCAAAAGTGAGCAGTCTTGACTAAGTACATAATTTGATTATTAAACTATTATTTACATGCACATTTAACTTATTGAAATCTACATGCAATACTTGCATTTACTATTTAAGAACCTGTAAGAGTATAGGCAGGACTGTATAAAGCCCAAATACTTTAATTCTCTGCCAAACAGCATTCTCTGGTCTCACATGTTCTTTATGCAGGGAATGTCACAAGCAGTATCATAAACATGGTTTTGTAAATTTTCATTGTTTTATGATGCTTAGGCAATTTTATGGGACTGAAATTTTTAACAAGAGAAGGCTTAGACTAGCAAGTCTTTTCATACTGAAATTACTTGGAGCCTGAAGGAGCATTCTCCCCAAAAAAGTAAGTACGCAAACAAAAATTGGTTATTCCCGCTGTTCATTCAACATGCTCCATTTACACACACAGACGAATAATGGCCACTGTCTTCCACAGGTCTCTGCAGGATTACAATTTAAATTTATAATCTCAGCTTCCCTTTAGCTATACATCTAAACCATTTCATTTCAGAATCAACATAAACTAAAGGGGACAAAGCCTCTGTTTTGGCAACTTTTTTTTATTCTTTTTTTTGTCAGTGGTCTTCCACTGTTGCAGCTTTGATTTTCATTTCAGAGTAGATAACGGGATTTTTAATAGATTTGTTCTCTCACCATCACATGCACTACTTACACAAACTGTTCAGGTACCACTCACATCAAGGTTTCAGGTAATCACTATATATCGATCACAGAATAAATATTTTTAAAGAGTTATTTATTGTTTGTTACTCCAACTGTTAGAAATACTATCATTCAAATAACTTAAACGAATTTCTCTAGAGGCATTATACTTGCATTCCTGGTGGGAAATACTCATCTGATATCTTTGTGAACACCTTGACATACTGAATATTATGATTTAGAATAATATTAGGATTATACCGATAGGTCCAGTCAAGACTTTGGTTAATTTTCTCCATGTACTTTACATAGAGGAGCTTTTTAGATTAATCTAAATCTAGCATATTATTATTATTATTATTATTATTATTATTATTATTATTATTATTATTATTATTATTATTATCATCATTTTACTTTTTTGGCCAGTCTGTAGAAAGACTTGGCTTGTTATAATTTAGTTTGGTACGGATTTTGACCCCATTTAAATCCTGAATCTTACTGAAAACAATGAGGCTGCCATATTGTAAAGTCAGTAAGAGCCCAGAACCAAAATTTCATGAAGAGAGAGGGACGTACCCAGGTCATGCTACAAAATATGGCGATTTGCTTTTTCTCAATGTGACTTTCCACTGACTTGCTGTTGAACTCCAATACATGCTGTACATGTAAGAGAAGCAATTCTCTTACTCTCTTCATTCTAGGTCGCCTGTCAGTGTGTCTAGTAGTTAGGCCCCTCATCCAAACGAAGCCTTAAATGATCTAATCATGTGGTTATAGTCTCCATGTAAAGGGTCGTGATACCAATATCTTTTTACTTGAGAACCTTGGGTAGACTGAATTGATACTTAGCTACTGGGCATTCAGGATTTCTCTACTCCTCAACTATCTAAATGAAAAATAAGAAAAAGAACACGTGTAGAACAGTACAATTAAAAATGGGACTTAAATAAAAACATTACAATATTCAAATCTAATAATTTCATATCCGAAATATAAATCAATCTCTCAAGATAAAAAGACTGTTAATCCTATGTGGACAAATTTCCCATACTCCTTGACCAATGAAGCAAGAATTAGCCTGAAATGAATTAATGCACATAAAATGTTTCACTTCCTTAACTTAAATGCACAGAGCACAGAGAAATACATTCAGGTACAGCACATGAAAGTGCATCATCCTCCACGATGAAGAGTTACCTATTTCCTTTTCATACCTTGCAAAATTATATGGAGCTTTTTCTTTTTTTTTAAAATCAATTATTTATTCCTCTGTTTCTTGAAAGGACCATGCTTTAAAGTAGGCAATACTGACTGCCACCTAATACTGTTAGTAGAGAATATATGTATTCAATGTAAGTCTAGACTACCTTGGGCATAACACAATGCAGAAGAATCTAGAGTACACTTGCTGCTTTCCATTGTGGCTTGCACTAGGAGACAAAACCTAAATGCTCTAATTATGTTAGTCATTTTGACATAGCTATTAAGGTCAAAATAAATGCAAACGGATCATTTTCACTAGTTTAATGTTAGTTCTCATTTACCATGTGATTATAAAACTTTCAAAGTACTCTTTTTGTCCAAACCAACATTCATCAAATGCTGCTAAAAAATAAATTGCACAGCTTAACTCTTCTTCCAAAACTGCCTTATTAGGAATACTTATCACCAAATCAGATGGGAGAGAGGGATGGCCATGATGAAACATCAGAAAAGGGAAAGATGTCAGAAAATGCCACTGTTCATCCTTTACAAATATATATTAACCATCTTAAGAAAACAGTCCCATGAGAATGTGTTTTGGCTTGTTTGTTGTTATTTTTAATAACATATTCTCCTATATTTGCTTTTTAAACAGAAATAAAATCTCAATTCTGTTTATGGGACTGAGTTTTTCAGCAGTAGAAGATAAAACCTGCACTCAGATTTTCCATTTGAGAAATAACAGTAGCATTTTGAAGTGGTCTACAAAACATAAGGTCTTTACATGATATCCTTCAGAAATCCAGTCATTTTTGGAAGAAAGCATACCTGCACCTGGCAACTAAAACTGATGGGATTCATCTCAGTTCCATCAAGGTTCAACCATTCAAAACCAACAAGAGTCAGTGAAACCAAAAATAAACATGAATCACATTGGTACAACTCAGCAATAACAGGGTTCTAGCACATACGCCTCAAACTGCATCGGAATGCAAAATAATTTTGAACATTTGAATAAAAGTCAACCTAGGTCAACTCTTGCTCAAAGCTGAAAGAATGAAGCTAGCAGGAGTCCTACCAGGATGAGAGTGGTGAGACAGTGGAACAGGTTGTCCCAAGAAGTTTGGGATGTCCCATCATTGGAAGTGTTCACCATCAGGTTGCATCAGGCTTTGAGCAACCTGATCTAGTGCAAGATGTCCCTGCCCATGGCAGGAAAGTTGTACTAGATGATCAGTTGAGCAGAATCAAGGTCTCATATATCACAGTCTCAATAGTGAGTGACTCAATGACTTCTGGAGAGTTAGCTTTAGACGTGCATGGGCAAGTACCTGGGTCGAATAATGAACGAGTCACCACTGAAAAACATGTTAAGTCATAAAGAAAGGCAGATCCCTTCCTGTAATGGAAGGGAGAAGGAAGGTAGGGGGTTTTCACATTTTTGGAGTGTGGTACTACATCTGGAGAAAACAAAGACGGTTTCCCAGTTGGCAATCTAGGCAAATATCTCCATCTCCGTCTCTCTCTCTGCAATTATGTATGAGACTTGCCACTACTGAGAGTGAGTTTCCAGACATTGCAGAAATTAACTTTAGTCTAAGAACTGAGAAGTCCTGTTTCACCAGAGAAATGACAAAACGGTGAGGAAAAGAGAAAAGATTAAAAATGTAGGGAGACAGAAAAAAAAAAAAGAAAAAAAAAAGGAATTGACACCTTCTGTATTTTAATATCAAGGGCAGTTAGAATATTCTTGTCTGGTTTTGGTTTAAAATGTAATCATCTGCACTGGACTCTTCATACAGAGAACACTGATTTTATAACATCTCACGCTTTTAAATAGGGAAATACTATCACATGCTTTGCAGGTCCAGATTTTTATTAATTTCTCTAGATGTATTGCTGATAAGGTCTTTCAAAACCCAATGCTGTTAAGTCATAAACATTAAAAATGATACACTGAATTTTGGGGAGACCGCTGAATACCTCACACTAGACAGCATGGCAAAAAGCCAGAAACCAACTGTACCTAAATTAAAAATAATTTCCCAAATGAAAAAGAAAATGTTTGCTCTCTGCCTTGCATGGCTGGCTGGAATGAGATGGAAATTATTTAAAATGAAAAAATAGTGCAGAGCTGTCCACTACTTCTTACTAATTTACAGCAAGGGTAAAATTCTTCTGTAAATCCTCCTTCCTGCTCAATAGTCACATATCCAAGAAAATTTCAGAATAGCATAGGCCTACAAAATTAAAATAATTTATTAAATTCCAATAGTTGTACTATGCTAAAGTTCATGTAATATTACTTTGGAAGACAGGAAAACATTTAAAGTGATTCCTTCGTCTTTCCCCAGTCTTTTCTGAATGGCCAGTGCTAAAATAAAGCTGTTGTTGAACACTTTGGATAACTTTTTTTTACCTATTATTCCATGTATTGGATTTCCTGTGTGTTCCTTACACACATCATGTTATTTGGATAGTTATGTGCACGATCAGATTTCTAGGACTGCTTCTACATTCTTTCTGTACAATTATCATAAATTTATACTGGAGTAGTATTACAGTTTGGCATTAGCAGACTCGCACCTTTTTTTTTGTTGCTATTCTAAGAATGTGGAACAACGTCTTTTACTTCAAATTTAATCTGTTTTAGTGACTGAACTGAAAATGTATATAGCACAGGAAAAATGGTTGTTTCTTCAGTGAGCCATACTCATTCTTTTCCTTGTTTCTGCAGTAGGACTGTCATGTTCTATGTTAGTAAAACATGTAACACGTTTAGCAGAATGGTTAACTGCCATCCGAAATCTCAGTAGAAAATATCTGGACATGTAGAAAAATCCTCCCCCCTTACCTACAGCCAACTCTGCCAGGGCACCTGTTGACTATAACTATAATCTGATGTGGAAGGATGATCAACAGGTTTGAGAGAAATGATTGAGATGGTGTGCAAATGTATATTTCTAACTTCTTTACACGACCTTTAAGTAAGTTTTAAGGGTGGAAACACCTGAAAGCATGACTTAACTGAATCTAATGACAGATATCCATTCAAAATTTCTCTCTCTGCAGTTTTTGAAGAGTCACCACACAATCACAAGAAGCACGAGTAAAGCCACCTTTCCTGCTGGTTCTGTCATTGTATCTAGGAGGTCACACAAAGAAAATATTGTGAAGGCAGTGTCAAAAGGAGAAAGTAGAAGACATTCAAAAGAAATATTCCCACAGTACTATTCAAACTGCCTAGAAAAAAACATGTTTTAATACTACAGTTTCAGAGTCTGGCAACATGAAATGGTCGGGTCAAAGTAAGCGTCAATATACCTTCATGATTCCTGCACTTGTGAGGAACTTACAGTTTGAGATACTTTGGTTTTGGACAATTCTGATAGCAGTGTTTGTCTCCAAAACTGCCAGTGAGGCCACTGACCGGAAAAGTAGGCAGACTGGCAGACCTAAACACATGGTCTATAATATCTCATAAAATCCATTTCCTGAACTTTCTCATTATAAAAGGAATCGTGTTACAGCTCTACAACATCTGTCCACATCTAGCAGACTACCCAAGATTCCCTCTCTTGCTCTTGGCTTGTTTAGAGAGAACAAGATCTGCTCATCTCATCAACCACATGTACATAATGCCAACACATTTAGCTGTTCAGTAAGTTGTGCTGTTTGGGAAGTTCACAAGATAGCAGGGGATAAAAAACCCGACATAAAACCAGAGGATTTTATTATATCTTGTAGTAGCAGAGAAATTTCTAACTTTGGTTAATAATCAACCAAACCAGTTTTAATGAGGGTCCGGGAAAATAGACTTACCTCTCTGTAACCATTTATGTGAGCTCTTTACTTCTTTATAATAAAATTAGATACATTCTCTGCTTTCAGAAGTTATTGCTGTTTTCTTAGCTACCTCTATGAGCAATCTTCTGCTAAAGGCACTTCTCTGTTTTGGACTAGAAATTCTATTCTGTGCTGTACGTTGTATTAATCTAGTATTTGCGAGGGGTAAAAGAGACAGGTAAAATTATGCAAAGATATTTCATTGCAAATACATATCATTAATAAACCGAACATCTACTCAAATAATAATCACACGTCTACTGTCATTTATAGAAACATTAATCAGTTTCAACACTAGGAAAATTATAACTTTATATACTTATTTACTCTTACTATTTCTTAATCCTCCCTTCTGCGGTCAAGTCTTACTATTGTCTTGATATTTATGATCTTCATACACTTCTGTATATTTTTTCTGAGACCATCTTCCTCTAAATTCAGAATAATTTTCCTTTCTTAAAATCCCTCCAAAAATGGACACTTTCTTCCTGATTTTTAGGAGTTCAGATCTAGTTTGGTGCTTTCAGTTGTTGATTTTTTTCCTATAATTTCTTTGACATTCATTCTTTCCTAAATGTAGACATTCTGAGGTAAGCAAGGATATATGCCACACAGCAGAACAGAAGAAAATGACCCCAATTTATGACACTGGAGACAGGCTACTTTCACATTTGTATCAGATGAGAATATTAAATAAAGAATGCGTTTGGCTGCTCTGAACAATGGATTTGCAATTTGCATAGAAAGAATGATGGCAAAACCTCATAACCCATCAGGGTTTTACCACAAGCTCAGTTCCATTACATTTTAGTGAAGGTTCAAAGTTGTCTAAAGAAACCATTCTCTCTCCAACTGTAAATGTGTCACTTGAGAGTTCAACTTCCAATAGAAGCAGTATCTTACACACAACTAATTTTAGAATATAAAGTGCTCCTCACCATATTGGAATACATATAATTTAAAATAACTGTAAACCTAAACTTTGGAAAAACAGAAAATTCAAGCACTAACAAAAAAGCATAATTTGTAATTGAAAGAAAATAATATTTAAAAGAAAAAAAAAACTTTTTTGTCCTTCCAAAAAGAGACAGAAATTACTAAGTTTTATTTCCCAAGAGAATTATGCCACTTTTATAAAGAAAATTACAGTCACCACAAATTGCTCTCAACAATTCCAAAGCTTCTTCATTTGACCACTTGAAAATCAAAGTTCCTTAAGATTATAAATATAACTTTTTATAACTCTGTTATTACGTACTGTGAATGGGGAAAGGGGGCCAATCTTGTGGCCGTAGCGTCGAATGGCCTCTCTGATGTGGCTGGGCTGGATGGCATCGCTTTGAGCCTCTATACCACAGGCTGCAGTGCTCTGCAACAGAAAAACACATAAATTGTTACTAAATCAAAAACACACAACAGACCTACAGTGCATAAAGTATGAAAATAAACCTTTATAAAATGGACCCTTTTTTTTTTTTTTCCTGAGGATACACATCATTGCTGCCACACACTACATTAGAGAAAAAAAGCTATTAACAAATCAAAGAGGACTTTTACATGAACTTTGCTTAAGAGACCCAAAGAACACCATATTTGTCCTCTTAAATCTTTCACCTAGTGCTGCTGTATGTTGCAACTGAAAAGAGCAGAAAATGTTCAAACTAAAATGAAAGGGTCATATAAGTCATACTGCAATAACCACAGAAACTATTTTTAAAACATTTCAGGCTCTCATTATGATGTCAAGGGGTAGGGAAAATATTGAACAAGTACCCAGAGTGGAAAGCAATTTGACACCAAAATCGCCATTGAGTAATATCAGATTGAAATTTGAAGACGAAACACGTCACATAATGGTGTTAAAGGAATGCAAAAATATTTTAATTACCTCAAACTGGAATGTTTTCAAATTTTAAATTACTTTTTTAATTAAGGACCCTAAATAAGAAAAATAAGAATTCACCACTACTGGGCCATCTATTTCATAAAAACATCCCCAGGATTTTAAAAGAAAAAGTTACTCTTTTCTCCTTGCTAGTCAAACTGAAATATCATTTTAGGCTCCATCTAAACACGGCTGCTTGCCAGAATTCACATGACTTATCAGAAAGATGGCTCCTTGGTAATAAATTCATGAAAACTATATTAGTGAATGT
This sequence comes from Thinocorus orbignyianus, assembly GCA_013400375.1. Taxonomy (NCBI): domain Eukaryota; kingdom Metazoa; phylum Chordata; class Aves; order Ciconiiformes; family Thinocoridae; genus Thinocorus; species Thinocorus orbignyianus. Next base: position 64,807 of record VXBW01008131.1, read on the forward strand.
ACTAAGAATGACAAAACCTTACATTATACACTGAAATTTAAGGTATGGTCCCCCCATACATTTACATTATATACTAATGCTGTCAAACTTGGGATATTATTTAGAAAATGTTTTATTTTCAAGAGTGCTGAGTCGACTGGAGCCTGTGTGTACACACGGAATTATTCATAATACGATGGCAGATTCTTCCCTTGCTGACTGACATTCATAAAGGGAATGTGAAACTCAAATATTTTCAGCTGGACTGGGCCTTCATGGACTAAGAATAACATTCTTCACTAAGTTAACTCATTTGTCTCAATGCCTGAGTTATATACTGGAAATATCTAACCAAATTGGATAAGTCATGGGAACGTTTCATTAAAACAGTGCACTTTTTAGAATATAATCGTTTCGAAAGGCATCAAGTCAAACATTTAAGAATTTAAAATCAACTCACACTGCCAGTGAAATATAATGTATCAAAAACCACATCTCCAGCTAAATTTTTATTCCTAGAAATTATAATGGAAATTGGCCACAGAAACAAAACATAATCAAATGTAACATAAAAAAGGAAGATGAAAAGCAGAAGCCCTCAGAGAGGGTTTTAGGATTCACTGAAGTTTTTCTAAAGGGAATATAATAAGGGCAGAGAAAAAGTTGTACTTATTGGGTATCTACAGCACCGATGACACTAGAAGGAAAAAAACAATCCTTTTTCATCTGTCATTGTAAAAATCACTAATTTAACTGTGAAAAATGAGTATTTGCTTTAGGAGAATAATAACACACATCAGAAAATCACAAGCCACTCCATTGCTCTGCAGCGAAATGAGTGCTGCCATCACATTTTAAAAGAAAAAAAGCCCTAAGTGACTAACACAGTGCTGGCTATCAAATTTAATCAAATCTAGTTCCCCTGTGGTTTCAAGGTACATATATATCCCTCTCAAATAGAATACCAACGATGTACAACAGAAGGCAGGAATTGTAATATTTACATTTCACACTCTGAATATGAGACCTCCATATTTTATGCAAAGTAAACAAATATTTAGATTGAATGCAACCAACTGGCATAAAAATAAAGCAAGTCAGGCAAAATTGTTGTAGGCAAAGAAGGCAGATGCCTCATGCTGCTGGACGCAGGAAAATCACAACCGTCTCTTTGCCTACTTTGCTTATACTTTGACCCTCAAAACCTACGTTACTGGTACTGTCAGAAAAGGGGATGATTATTTGGGATGGTGTCTACTGCTGCATCTGTGGAGGAGCAGCTCACCTTTTATTGTTACCTCAACAAAATTCAGTTTACAGGCATTACTGAGGAGCTTTAGCCTAGTTCTGACAGGAAGAACACCAAACCACACATTTGTCCCTACAATAACATCGGTAGTTAACATGTGATACAATTTAAATTGAATATTTGAAATGAGACATGTTATTTCCTAGAGATGTTTTGGTTTCTTTTTTTTTTTCCCAGAATTGTGCACCAAATACCTTTTTTCTTTTCCTTTGCTTGGATTTGGTAGAGTCCTGTCCAATGCCACCATTCCCCAGGGCTCCTGACGGGGTTTTCCCGAGGTGTTGCTGTCCTGCTGACGCTGGGGGTGTAGGCGTAGGAGGCGGTGTGTTCTCAGGAGAGTCAAGATTGGTCTTCACACTTGTAGATTGCCCTACAAGATGTGGCTATGAAAGCAAAATGTCATATAGCCATTATACAATCAAATCACCAAAAAAACATTAATTATCACCTTCATAGATTTACTGTTGGAAGACATTTAATACAGAATTCAGTTTGCTATTCTAGAGGTTACTATAATATCTGTATCATAGCAATAAATGCAGTACAGCACCTATTGCACCTGCCACTGTTGACAATTTTAACCTCCAAATCGACATTTAAACATGCTGCTAAGAATTTAGTATTTGGAGCTATAATTTAACATCTTTCCATCTAAACCCATAAATTCAACGTCAATAAACTCCATAACAGAGGTCTGTATCAATATCAGAGTCAATAATATCTACTGTGAAACAACAAGCTACCAAATACAGGTAAAAGTAAAACATAAAGTGCATTATATAAGTGAAAAAGCAAGAGTTACCTCAGTAGAGTTGTGATACTGTATGAAGGTGGCAGATATGGCATGACTGAATGGGTCACCAGCTTTGGGGGTCATGTCCTGCTTAACCAAGAGGGCCAAGTCCACCAACTGGAGGGGTAAAACCAGGTGATAAACAGATAGGTTTACTGATACGGTACTTACGATGAACACCATCTTAACAATGAAAAGAGAAAGCAGTTGTGGGTTGAGACAAATTATTCTTCATATTTCTGAGTTGAAAACAAAATTATTCAGAGATATTTCAGCCCTTCTTCTCCAGTTCTGTATATATATGGAGTAATCTATCTACCCAAGAGGGCTCGGCTTGGCACTAAGGCAACGTTTTGTTTTCCAGGAAATCCTGCTTTTTAATCCAGTTGTGCAATGGGGTTGCCTGAGCCCCAGCACACTGCCAAAGGTCACATAGCAAAGTGTGTGGTTTCAGTTTGGACTTGAATAAAGTTCGTGCTGGACTCCACTCTCCTCTGTAACCATTATAAAACATTTCTTATTTGTGCATCAGATGGCTGAATCGGGTATCGTTAGCATCTGCCATACAGTGGACTGAGAGACAGACAGGAATCCAGTCCGCTCAGTTCGCTGAAGAAGGACCTTGTCATGGTTTGAGAAAACCCATAACAACTTATTGTGGTGCAGACAACTATTCTGTCACCTGATGGCTCCTCCCCACCCAAGAAAGGGGAACTGGGGAACGCAAAGAGACACGAGGGTTGAAAGGTAAATAGATTTAATAGAATAAGATTAAATAATTAACAATAATACTAAAGAACCAGTATTAATCCCAACACTGATACAAGATTTACAAGAATTATACTCAGCCAGTTCTCTCAGGGGGAAGCTGTGCACTCCCAGCAGGGACAGCAAATGTCGGACACTGTGAGTGCAAGGGTTTGGGGAGGAAAGGAAGGCCTCAGGGGTCCAGCACCGGGGCAAGGAGTTGTCTGGACCACAGCGAACAAGGAAGAGTGAACTATGCAGCAAACTTTTCTAATTAATATTGAATGTGACATTCATGGTATGAAATAATCCTGTTAGCCAGCTAACAAATGCCCGGGCCTTGCTCCTCCTCGTCCCTGCACCTGGCAAGGCTCGAAAACACTGAGACCTTGAATCTCACAGAGACTGGCTGGCCATAAAGGAAACATTTTCATGAATTCAGACACTAGAGTCTTCTAAAAGTGCAATTTTCCCAGCATCAGAAGCCTCTCAACCCAGGACAGACCTGCAGGGTTCTGAAGGAACTTTCAGCAAGTCATTTGAGGCTGAAGGGCATCCAACAGTAATGAATTCATTTTGCTTAACTAGAATCCAGCTGGTATAGTTCCTTACCTGCGCCACAGTCTCGTATGCTAAATATGCCAAAATCTCCATTGCAACTGCATTTGGCTTTATTTCCATACTGCTACAGTCCAACCAGTCACGAAACTTGGATGCTTTCTTTGCTGTCGGTTCAAATTGTAAAGGAAAAAGGAAAAGTTAACAACAGGTAGGCCAAAATAATGCATTTTTTTCCAGTCATAGAAAATACCACAAATGGGTATGCGATTAATCAAATCAGGCCAATGAGGTCAAGGAAGCAACTATCAAAATGGATTTAGTGGGGAAAAGTCTGCTATTTCATACATAACGCTTTGGAGAGCCATAATCAGCATGGAGAAAAGAGAAAAACGCAGTTAATAAATCATATGAGAGATTTCAGAACAAGGAAAGGTCTACCTCAGAGGACTGAAGATGGGACAAACCTGGTTTTGAACATTTTATTGTAAAAGAAATTATCCGACTGGATCTCAGCTTTGATGAATGAGAGAAAGTACTAGAAGAAATCAACATAAATACGAGTGCAGATAAAATGATATAATTGTATCAACAACAGTGAAGACAAATGGAGGAGGACAGAAGAACTAGGAAGCCCTTGTGTTAACCATGCAGGGATTAGGTGCTGACAAGCCAGCCAAAATGATTTGTAGATGAGTGCTTTTAAAATATGCTTTGGATAGGAAGAAGTAAGGAAGTGATCAACATTCATACGAGAACTTCCCAGTGCTAACGGATGAGATCACTTAGGAGAAAGTACGAGGGACAAAGAAACATGATATTTGCCGAGAGAGTAAAAGGAGGGAAAAAAGGATGATCTTACTTATGTCAGTGGTGAACAAGTTGACCACAGAAAGCTATGGAGACTTGGGCAGAAAGGAATTAGTAATACAGAGGTCTCAATGAGGGCTCTTTGTGAAGACAGGACAACCAAAATGACAAAAATACAAGGTGGGAGAATCATTTGTAAGAGCTTTCTCACAGCGTTTCTTCAAAAAGGATTAAAAAGCTAAAGAGAAGTCAAGTATTAAACAGAAAACAGGTATAAATAATGGTTATTTTTTAGGAGGGAGTGAAAAAGCTACACAGGTTTGCTCAAGATAAAAAAAAAAAAAAAAAAAAAAAAAAGGAAAGGGAAAATGTGTTAAGGTGACAGCAGGATCCCTAAATGTTCCCTAAAATTTAAATTTGTAATCCTGTAGTATTTGATCCTTTGATAGGTCATTCCTGTTGCCTGTCTTTAAATTGCACAGAAATGTGTGGAGCTATAAGTATAAATGAGAACAGGCTTCTTCAAGTCCCTCCCACGTTTAGTCTCTTGTGACACAGTTTTCATAGGTTTATATTACAGTAAAAAAAAAAAGTTTGCTACTTCAAACAGTGATACATTTCATTTTTACTATAAAATAACTTTTGTGTTATTTTTGTAATAAATGTTCTGCATGGCCTTTAGTATGTTCTATCTAGCTGAGTTCATGTTATGCAACTGAATTTGTGCAGGAGTCCCTCTTGCTACGATTTTCTAAGCACTGTAATTCTCTTATTCTTTAACGACACTAAATGCCAGAGAAAAAGAGCTGCATAGACATAGTCATTTAAAAACACTGTGAAAATAGCCTTGAGATATTTTTATAGATCACAATCCCCTGGTCAGCAACATTCAATTTTATTTCACAAATTTAAGAATTCTATTTGTTCTGTCTCCAGATGATAATTTGGGGGTTTTAAAAATGACTTTATCTCAAACCTCTCATTTCCTCGAGTCACCCTAATCTGAAGTATCATTTATCTAATGGCTCACAGATGTGTGATGCCAAATTACAACAACGCTTACAAAACATATTGAATTAAGAAAAGAAATGCTTACAAAACATGTTTTCCTACGTTTGCTGACATTTGCCGATACAGAACAGTATTTCAAATGTGTCATTTATTTGCCATAAATGAGTCACTCTTTCTTTGAATTTAAAAGGAAGAACAAGATAAGGTCTCCCTTTTAAAGACACCATTGTGTTCAAGCCCGTGTTGTAGGATCATGTGCTGTTTTGTCATGATTTTTACTGGCTCCTTCACCTCGCTTTCTCTGACATTTGACCTAAAACCTTAGTCATCACTTAACCGCTTCTCTAATGATGTTTTGCTACATGATCAAGCCCATTAATTTACAGCTCATTATAGTTGTGGCCCACGAGTACTTCTAGTAAGTTGGTTTTCAGTGCTAGTAAAGCCCTAATTCTGTCATCATGTTATTAGTGTTGGAATGGCGTATACTGATGAATTTGGCTAATGTTGAATAAATTCCACAGCAGGAGCTTACAGCTTAAAATAGAAAAGACTCTTTAGTAAGTTCTTTGTGTCTCTGTGGATAGGGAAATAAAAGCAAAACTCGCTGCTCTTCTCTAATCTTAGATGCATTCCGAAAAACCTGCAACCACGAAACTTTACTAATATGCTGACTGTAACACCACCATGAGAGACTCCAGGCAAGTAGGGTTCTTTTAATCCATTAGCTCTTCTCCAGTTGTATCTTTGCAGCCGCCCCTGCTGGCACAGTATTTGAGCGCATAGAAAGCTTGGTAAATATTCAAATAAAATACTCTGCCTGACAGCCCGAAACTATACTAAATTAACTGTTCCCAGGAGTTATGCAGACAAAGAATTTAAAGTTTTATTACTGCGGATGAAACAAAGGTGCTTTCAAAAACCACGAGGTTCTGCTGTGTTCTCTATTACATGAAATAATAATTGAACATGTTAATACAGTGCAGCCATTATAATACTTACAAAAACTCAGTTGCCGACTCTCACAAAATTCTGCGTACTGGACCGAGTCCATCATTCGTGTTTGTCTTTCTGCTCTCTGACAAAAGAGTAGAAGCACACGATGTACCTTATTCCAACAAGAACTGCATTCCACAATGGAAATTATAGCACCAAAGCGCCCCTGCCATAACCTTGAACTAACCCTCCCAAATTAAACAGGCATTGAGCAAGTCAAGATGCAGGAATAAAAACCACAAGTTGGTTATTAGTCTCGTCAGTTAGATTTCCCAGAGGAGTGTGTCAATTCTTCTTTTAAAAATCTGCTTGCACACCTACGACAGTGATGAGGGCTGAGTCAGGAAAGGTGCTGAGCACTCTCACCCTGACGGAGGTGCACGTTGAAACGTGTGGAGAGATGGCCAGACAAGCAAAAATTCTTCTGAACCCAGGCCAACGTGTTCTGCACTGAGCAGAACTGAACCTGTGTGCTTCTAAAATGGGAGCATTAGCAGTAGGGAAAAAAATAAATCCACAGGAATCACAGAATGTCAGAGTTGGAAGGGACCTCTAGAGATCAGCTAGCCCAACGTCCCTGCATCGAGGACGTACCAGACAGAGCAGAGCACTGACGTGCCCCTTCCCATGCTAAATACACAGTAAAAACTAAGTGGTAAATGTGTCTAGAGTTTTTTGTTTGTTTGTTTTTTTTTTTCCCCTGTTAATCTGTGCTTGGTTCTTTATACTTCTAAATGCCTACAGGAAAAGAAAGGAAACTACGTAGAATTAGAGCTCATTGAAGAAAAAAATGGCAGCACTGAAGTTCATGGTTAGGTTTGAGCATGTGCTTGAGTGTTTTTTACTTCAACAGCATAAAAGTTGATTTTCACAAGGTAAGGATCTGGTCTCTAGACGAGATTAAATCCTTCACATATTAGAGGCAGGAAGAGGTGGTTAGATTAAAGAGAATGATTATCCTCTTCAGAATTAGGCAGTTTACTCAAGTCACAGAATCACAGAATCGTCAAAGTTAGAAAGGAGCACTGAGATCATCGAGTCCAACCAACCACACACACAAAAACCTACAATCTCAGCCACTGAAGGGCCACATCTACACGTTTCTTAAATACCTCCAGGGATGACGACTTCACCACCTCCCTGGGCAGGCTGTTCCAGTGCTTGATCAACCTCCCAGTGAAGTAATTCTTCTTAATCTAATCTAAACCTCCCCTACCACAACTTTGGACCATTTCCTCCTGTCCTGTCATTATTCATGTGGGAGAAGAGGCCAACATTCACCTCTCTCCAACCTCCTTTCAGGTAGCTGTAGAGGGCAATGAGGTCTCCCCTCAGCATACTCTTCTCCAAATTAAACATGCCCAGTTCCCTCAGCCTCTCCTCATATGACTTGTTTTCTAGACTCCTCACCAGCTTGGTGGCTCTCTTCTGGAGATGCTCTTGTCCTTGTAGTGAGGGGCTCAGAACTGAACATAGCACTCAACGTGAAGCCTCACCAGTGCCGAGTACACACAAAGTAGGAAAGTAGATTGTCTTAAACATCAAGGAAAGGAATATAACTATCTTGCAAACAATATCTCAATGAATAACTCATTACACCTGGTAAGAACAGAACCATAAGTAAGGATGCAAAGTGGTATCAGGAGTGGCTGATGGCACCAAGACTTTATTTCTGCAGCAAGTCCATAGAGTTTTAGAATGGTCTATAAATATCCAGCAATTGCAGAAGAAAAAAAAATAAATATAAAAAAAATGGACAGCATAAGAATATCATCTTTAAGGAAACAGTAAAGCAGGAGAAAACAGCGGATCATCTTTCCTCTTCACTTTTCAGTATTATAAACAATAATTACTTTCTCATACATCATCTCCGCTTTTGAAAAAAATGTATGTTCCCTTCTCTCTATGCTTCTCAGGTATGTTTTATAAACTCAAAATGAATCAATAACATGGGATAAAAAGGGAGAAGAAAGAGAGAGCACATTAAAGTGAACACAGTTTTACTCCTGGCCAAAACAGTCTAAAGCAAAAGGCATTCTGTGCTGGGGAAGCCACAGAAAGCTTGTGAAAATGTTACAAACTGTAAGTAATGCTTGCTTTTAAGTCTACAGAGTATTCACTTCACAGTCTTTATTTTTCAACTATTTTGTCTTGGAAGCAAGAAATGAGACAGGACATTTCAACTAAGAAACAACTTCATTTTTATAGAGGTGAAATTTTCCAAATTCTGTTCTGGGAAGGAGAAGCAAAGTCAGTCCAACAGGACAGAAGTCCTCTTTCATCAGTAGAAAAGCAAGTTTGCTGGGAATCTTCCCTATATGAAGAAACCTTAAAACCCCTAATCACACTCCACTTAAAGCAACCTCAGTTTGAAACCTGATACAGTAACAGTGACACTGCCCCACTGGTTTATCAAAAGAATAAAAAATATATAGGTTTTACACCCTCTATAGTAGTACAAGTGACTCTAAGCAGTTAAGAAGCTGAGTTATGTGGCGTACAGCACAGTTAAAATACTTTGCATGCTTTCCTTGGAACATGCTGAAGGATGCAGTAGATAGGACCTGGCACAGTAAATGTATGCTTAGTCTTCCAAAAAACGTGTTGCATTATATCTTTCTTTCAGCATGAAGAGCTGAAAAGGGAAAGGAAAGAAAATGTAAAGAGCTGCGTGTTGTCACCTACCTACCAGGATGACAAATAATCTTATTTCAATTCCATTTCAAGGCTCTGACGCTTGACATATAAAGCTCTGTGTGTGTGAGAGGGTGAGGAGGCAAGAAGCCAAACGCTAACTTGCTGACCAACCAGTTCGTGTTTGAAGGGAATGTGCCGAGCAGCTGCTAAGCTGGAACATTTGAGAAACGTAGGCAGCAGGGCTGGACACCCCTGTGTTTGGCGACAATGTCAAGGATGACGATGTTGGCATCCCAAACTGCTTGCATATTCATACCATGGCGTGATTTCCCAATTTCCTTTGCTAAAGACCTCTTCGTTGTGTACCTATCAGGGTGTTGAAGGAGGCAGGTGACTAAGTGAGAGAGAAGCAAAGTTGCCCTACACGGGTTGGTATTACTAAATCCTATCCATTTATTCACTTATTTATTTACTTATATTTTTTTATTATCAATATTTAGACTAGAGAATAACAGGGCACTGTATGCTGTATCTCACAGTTCTGGGCTGGTAGGTCAAAAATTACCTAGATTTTCAAAAAAAAAAACAACCCCCAAAACCAAAAAACCCTGACAAACCCATTTGAGAAATAAATACCAACCTAGCTCATTACTGAAGAGCTTACAAAATATGCTGAAAGCACATTTTTAGCCTTCTGCATCTTGAAATAAAATCTGAGGATTGTCGCTATCTGAAGATTTTTGTTACATAAAGGAAAAATGTATTTACTCTTCTGAGAATCACTTGAATTGGTAAGCAAAGAAAAAAAGGGTTTTAAGGGTAAATATTTTCAAAGATTAAGCTTACTCAGAGTTTTATACAGAAAATAAAGATGCCACTTGAGGAAAGATCAATAGCTTTTGCAATGTAATACTTGATTTGGCTATAAAGTACAGACATACAGGGAATTTTTATCATTTTTACCCACCTCTTATAGAACATACCATACATTGTACAGTAACCGTTAATCTGAACCAAATCTGCATAGCAAACTTGAGGCCTTTGATGTAATACTGTTTTGGAGTGCTCATGTGTTTAGCACAAAGTTCCCAATATTAGAAGAAAACATGAGGTCTTCTTCTGGCAGACCAAGATTATCCCAATTTTCATGTATTTTCAGAGTTTTATAAACAGCAAAAATAGTTTTTGGTGTTTTTTTTTTCTCTCTACAATATTGTTAAACCCACTCCCCCCAATAAACAGAGTTTAAGATCTTAAGAACCTAAGAACCTTAATGACCTTAACTGCTACAGAGATGTTAAGGATCTCATTTATACTTGTAAGTACAAATGACATGAAAAGAAGCTGTAGATGATGACAAACATTAATTAAAATACAACCTGTTTTAATTAAAATTTTCATTATGGAAAATTGGTGATTTTATGTCCAGGGACAAAAGATGAGATTCACTTGAATCACATCTGCAGCATCCTAATGAGTCACCCCAAATCCTTTTATAGTAAAAGAAACACATTAGGCACTTTCAGAGAGCAACTTCACCCTAAACTAGACATTTAAAATAAGTCAGATGAATCACATCTATGGATTTATCCTAAGTTCACCAACTGCGGACATCAGTAACGGAGCCCTAGGGACACTGCTTAGGTCTAGATGTCCACAGTACAGACATCCTCAGAAAAGCAAGATGAACCCTGCCCTGATGACTGAAGAACACCATCACCAACGCGGCAACTTCTATTTCAGGGCTGAGCAAAAGCCAGGACTAAAGAATGACTCAGTAAATTTGGTTCCTGCTCTGATCTCAGAGCTATGTAAGTATATACAAAGGCTGCTTTGTACCCCGGGTGTGTGTTAACCCCCTTCATCTTCCTCAAAGCATGTAAAATGTAATCTAACAAAGTATGTGCAGATAAGATTGGGGGGGGGAGGGAGAGGGAGCTGGCAAGACTATTTAAGATTATGTAAAAATTTCGAGGGAATTACAAAGAAAGAAAGCAAATGAAATTGCACAGACAATAAGGAAATGAATGGATTAATTCCCAACTGTCATGATCTCATTGCTTAAGGAATAAATAAAACTGACCTCCTGATAGGGACTCACTCCCTCTGTCATACTTTGCCCTTCAACATATGCAAAATCTACACACGCTGTATTTATTTGAAGCAGCTCCATATTGTATCCAAATTCCTTGTCTAAATTTATTACTGCTAGTTTGAAATGTGGAGCCGGAACCTGCAAACGAAACATTTCTATTTCATGGGATAACTTTGATTTCTACAGTAAAGTATATTTTTTCTCTGCTATAATAAGTGTCGTCATGAATTTTGCAAAACTATGTGTTAGATTTATGGCTATCTTCTACCCGTGCTTTGCAAAAAACATAAAACAATTTTGGATAAGCCATGCTACCAAACTTTAAAAGTTATGTGGGATTTGTTAATATATTAAGGAGACTGACCTTTCCTCGCATTTCTGGTTGAGGACACTGTAACACCTTCCTGTGGTTTCCGTCTGGCTGTACATCAAAAAATTTACATACCAGGCTAATATTAGCATACCTTTATGTCTTCTGAATAGCATTCTTCTGAACACTTATCCTGACTCTGTATCAATTCATAAATGAGGTTCATATAAACAGCTTTGGCATCTCACAAGTAAAGCTTGCATTCATCAAAGCAGGGATCACTGCGTCGTTTGGGAGATATAAATGGCAAAGCAGCCCTTTTCATGTAATGATTATTAATTTTTTTTCTAATTGCAGTCAGAATCAGCCATTGCACTCTATTTAATGGGAATATAGTAATTATAGAGGCTTACACAAATGAGGAATTCCAGACACAAAATTTTTGCTATATGCACAAGTAATTTGGTGTGTTTTAGAGTAATCTACTCCGTAAGCCTGAATAACTGTCTTATAACTTATAGATCAAATCCTGGTTCTGTAGTGTCCCCAGCAAAGCTTCCATTAACTTCAACAGCAGTAGGAACTAACCCCGTGAACATCTTTCCTAACTTAAGGTTTTACCTATTGTACAAGGTTATCGGCCTCTTGTCAAAGGAGAGCATAAAAAGAGGTTCTCAAAATGGGACACAGGTTCTAAACCAGCCTTTTCTCTACATGTAAATTAGAAATCCAACTTAGACTCTCTACATAAGGGTCTTTTGGAAGGCAAACAGGGCAATACGGGTCTGGAGAGGGGAACTCTGGCTGCTGCTAAGTTGGCCAAGTTCTTTCATAAAGTCATTACAGCATTGTCTCTTGGTCCAGGACTCACCTCACACAAGGGTGGGTGGTTTAGGGTAAACTAATCACCTTTATAATGAATGGGAGATGAGAGGCACTTCTCTAGGCTGATCATGCCTATTACAGGTGTGGCAAGAGAATACGTCACATCATCAGATGCAGGTGACTGATAGAAATAGATGTCTGGTTGCCAGCTAAGAAGGTCACCCTTTAGCCATACAGACACGTTGTTTGCACAAACTGGGAGATTATAAGCTACGGAATGCACCTAGCACAAGACACTGGTATGGTTTTTCAAAGGAAGGCCACTAAATCATTGCTTCATAAAACTTATTAACTACAAAAACGAGTAACAAAATTTAGCTCAGACATTTTCCATGCCAAATCCAAACCTGGCAACCTTCGTGACGAATTTGTTCAAGTATATCAATGAAGGAAAGCATTAAAATTAATGAATTGCAATTAAATAAAATTAAAATACATGGTACTAAGAGTATGCAGATGTGGTCTCCTTGGCACATGACTGGAGAGTGCACAGTTAATTGAATTAACTTTTCCTGTTAGAAACACTGCTTTCTTAACACAAGAGGTGCACTTATAGACATTTCACATTCAGCTTGTGGCAATTACACCGCTGAGTTTAATTCCATGATCAGATTTTTATCCTTTTGGAATAGCCTTTCTAATTTGATAATTGCAAGACATGGAACTCCAGACAAAAATCACATCACGGAATTCAGGGAATACATGATTCACACATTAAGTTAAAAAGGAAATGCTTCCCTCAGAAAAAAACAGTGACCAGCATTCATTACATATAATCTGCACGTGTTTTTATAAAGCTCAAAATAATTGATAAGAGAGACGTCTCTCAGCTTTGCAGCCTCTTGAACAGCCCAGGCTTCATGACCAGAAAATCAGGACTTCAAAACTCCTACCTGGGTTCTGCTACTAATTTGCCATATGAGCACGACTGAGTGCAAATGAAGGCTGAACTAATCAAGTTTTAAGGCTCACATTTCTCAATTGTTGCAAAAAAAATGTGGTCATTTGCACTGACACTAAACCAGTGCAAATTTTGTGGACGGTGATGCCATGATTCACACTCACCTCTTATCCTCAGCTTGTACAGGCTGGGGGAGAAAAAGCTAAAATCAAAACTGCACAGTGTGCCCAGTTATAAAGACCCTAAAAATCACTGTCTGAGTAGAAAGGTTTTGAGAAAAAGCATTAGGATATTTCTTTTCAGTGGGACTTCATTCATGACACTGAGAACAGAATTTGGCCCAGCACGACTATTTCATTAGTCAAATGCTAATGACCATGTGATACTTGCCATTTCTTTAGCTATGCAAAATTTTCTCTGCTGATATTCTTATTGTTTCCTAATTTCCTTAAGGATGAGCAAATTTAACTTCATAGTATCTTTGTGAGCATTATCTCTGCTATATACAACAGAAGAATAAAAAGATTCTTTTCCTGAACATAGTTTGTTTAATTGGCAAATGCTTCTCTTTTTTTCCTCTACTTTCTCTTTTTTTTCCCCCTCTTTTTTTTTTCTCTACTTTCTCTTTTTTCTTTTCTAAATTTAGAGTGCAAAAGGAAAATGTGAAGACTGCGGGATTCAACAAAATGATTTAGCATTTGGAATTAACTTGAACCATCAGCTAATTTGGCTAATATGGAACCATCTACTTAGTTATTCCCTTGCACTATGCCTATTGATAAATATGCCACAAAATTATTAAATGTTTACATAAAACCAAAGCAACATATGCTATCATTAATTCAAAACAATCACCACCATCCAAAGCCACTACAGCAGTTTTCTTATTAAATATCCCCATTTCCTCCTCTAGGGGAAAAAATAAAACAAACAAAAAAAAACCAACAAAGGAAAATCTCAAAAAAAATTCTTTGAATTGCATCAAACTTTCACAATAATACTTCAACTAGTTACATTTCGTTTTGCACAAGAAGTAGAACTGAAACTTTTAGATGTGACTTTACTGATATGTTACTTAAAAGCAGAAAATTCAAAATTTTGTGAATAAAAATTGCCAGATTTTGTTACTTGGGTTAAGATCAGAGGAATACTTCGAGACTTTCAAGGCTGAAAGTCAAAGCGAAACTCACTGATTTGTGAAAAACCACGCAAGCATCCGCTGGCAGCTTTTAGTATCTAAAATGTTCATGTTCTGCACTAGTGAAATTTCTTAGCAGCGGACTTCCAATGAATTGTATTTTACATAATCTCTGCCATTTCACAGCAAAACAAACAACAAGGTTGTTCTGGGGAGCCCCATGGAGTCACCGTGCCTTACATTGCCTTTGGCAGAACAAACAGGTCCTACATATCCCGGTCTCTTGCTCTGCAATATTGACTGTTGCCCCAACACCCATCACTGCTATAGTATATATATATTTCTCTCTCTATACAATATATATAGTTTATAAATGTTTTCATGAGTTTATAAAAAATGAGGTACCATTACAATAGCTTTGATGGGAATTATTTAATCTTTTTTTTTTTAAATCTTAAAATGAGGGAAAGGAAAGCAAAGAGCATCTACTGTGCATGGATTTGTTACCATAAGCTTTGCTGATAGTTTATCCTGTTTCCTAACGAAAGCAAAAAAAACCCCACCGTGTCTCTATTAAAAAGTAATCAGATTTGGTATCCTGGTGACACTTTAAAGAGCACATTATGTGGGAAAACAAAATAAACATTTACCCTGGCAAATGAAAGTGAATTGGGGTTTTGACATACTTGGCAGGAAGGTAGAATTATATTCACGTCAAGTATGCAGAAAAGCTAATATAATATTTAAATATTTGCTTAAGTAATATAGAATTTAAAACAACACATTAGAAGAAACTTTTTCTGTGAAATATTTTTAAGTTTTTTAGTATAAGGACATACCATGAAAGTAGTATGTTCAGCTGATATTTCAGACTTCTACAGCCTTTGTTACACATTCCCTTCACTTGTAAAGTGGTAGAGTCTTTATCTTCTACTGACAAGTCTTTATTTATATTTCAAGACAAAGGCAGTTCTTATACTGATGGTTTAAACTGATAAGGAATATATCTGCAGCTTTCCAGAGAAACAACCCTTGAGAATCGGAATCATACAAATATTGATATAATGAGCTAATGTTAACACAATCTCAGCTAAATCCTACACCACTGCAATTATTTTAAAACTCCTCTTAGTTTGCAACAAGATGCAATTCTGTGAAGCCAGACCTTTATAATGCTCAGAAAGTATCTAAAAGTTGTATCAACAACCTCTGAAATTCTCAACTATATTTAATAATTCATAAACTCATTAGTAAATTCATTTACTAATCCTTTGCACCTTTGTTATACTGGGTGCTAGTTCTAGTTTTGAAAGTATTTTGATGCAGTAGGTACGCAGATATTTTGGAGTGGATTTTCCTTTTTTGAGTATAAATCTAAATTAATATTAGCCACATGTACCTGCAAAAGTCAAATTTACCAGTGTATCAGAATTATAAATGATTACGAAGTTTGAGGCACTGTATTTTGAATTACTAAGAGTATTTGAAGACATTTTTTTAAGGAAAAACTTTAATCTCATTTGAAGAGATATACATAATTTAAAAATATTTTCAAACATTTTGGAATTGCCATAATAATTTAATGCAACAACAACTGTACATTGTAGAAACATGTCATTTTAAGATCACCTGAAAATGATCCATTTAAACATAACCTGATTTGTAAATATGAACTATTAAACTAACTGCTTGGATTTTCAGTTCTCCTAAATCAGCACAGCTCCTCTGAGTGCCATCATGAGACAGAAGCCATTGATTATTTCAAATTGGCAATTAAAAGCAATATAAAGAGTATTCAGACTATAAAACATAAATAAAAAAGGGCTAGTTTGGGGAATAGGAGGTTCAATCTTCTTAATTTGCAGTGCCCGATTGGCAAATTGTGATGCTGCACTCATAATAGCTTTTGAACACAGTATCCATTCATCCAGCCTGTTCTAGAAATAAATTTAACAAGAGAATTTTCCCTGTACTTATTCTTAAAATTGCTTGCCATGAAAACAAGAACTTCCAAAGATGTCAGCACTCTCCCATTCAACATGCAACATTTTCAACCTCTTAGAAAAGAGGAAAATGGATAACATTATTAAATACAGAAAGAATTCCTTTTCCTTTATGCTACTTTCATTCTACTGTTGGTCAAACAATTTTAAAAGGTAGAAAGCTTTGAATTCAAGAGCTTGGCAAGAAATATCCCAGAATCCTATGACCAGGATAATGTCCTGAAAAGGAAGTCATGGCTCTAATTCTGTTCAAAATCAGTTATAAAGATACTGACTATATACCACATTTCAGGTTGATATTCTTATTGCTGGGCACTGACAGCTTTGTAAATTTCTCAAGATTAACATAATTCAACTTTGGAAATGTCAAAACCCGTTCAGGTTTCTACGGATTCCTCTCACTCTATTTAGATTTTCGTGGAGGTTGAGACTGACTGAAATGGAAAGGTGGGTTTTTTTGGGGAGCTGGAGAGGTGGCAAGGTGAACCAAAGATTTATATCAAAAGGAAAAATTAAAAAAAAAATCATACAGCCCTACTCACAGAATAATTGAAAAATGTCTTCAGTTAAAAATTTGTAATTATTAATATAACATGCTTGGGATGCAAAGAACAATACCTTTAATATAAAGATTTTGAGCATGGCTTTGAAGGTTGAAGTCTACCTAGTAGTAAAAGTGCTTACGGTGTGGCAACACCAACTATGGCAATTTGGCATTCCATTACTTGACTGCACTGCCACAAGTTGCTGTAGATTCTCATACCATCATACAGGACGTTGGACAAAATTTAGTCTTCATTGGTGGTTGCCTGGCTTCCTCAGAGTTTCTGAGCTTTTCTGACATTTTTAGAGTCAGATTTCTCAAAAATGCCCATGTCTTGGCAGCATTTTTGTCTCCTTCTTTGAAATATAATATAGGGTAACAAGGTGAGCAGGCACAGCAGGCATCTCACTACTCACATTTTCTTTAAATACTGGAACTAGAACTTAGATCACCAGCCTTGGGGTACATCAAGAGTTAACTCCTATTTTGAGTAGGGTGCGATTAGTAGCTGGAAATCTGCCTGAGCTTAGTACATCTGAGGATGCTATTACAATTTTCAGATATAAAATAATTAGCTGATGATATGAGCTGACAGCTAATACATCTACAATAAACACAAAAACCATTATTTCCAAGCGGATGTAGAGTATGTGTTCCGTTTCTAAGCTGTTTGATATGGTCTGTGTAAGGAGCTAGGACTCGATACCAGATGCTGTATGTTCTACAAGCTTTTTCTGCAGATGTCTGCAGCCTGAGAAAACCAACACTCCTAATAAAAGCATCTTCTTGTCAGAGTCACTGTATGATATAGGATATGAATCCCACACAAGTGGATGAACTGATTTTAAATAATACCATCTGACAATGGTAGAAAAAACTCTCAGTAGGTCTGTCAAAGTCCTGGAAATGGCTGTTAGCCTTGGGAAATAAAATCCAGCCCTCTGACAGAGACTACCCGTCCTTCTTTCGTTTGATCAAATGGAAAACCAAACTTAATGATTGCTTCCGAAGTTCCAGAGGCAAAGTTTCAACAGCACTTAACACAGCTACCAAGGAGTCCATATCTTTGCTCCTTACATATGCCATTCAGAAGAAGAGTCTGGAAAAAATGTTTGAGAATTATTTGAGAATAGAATATAAGGATCTTAATGTAATTCCGATATTACCACTTTACATGGCTTTCTTGCCACTGCTTTTGATGAAATTTCTTTTGGAAAACTGACTGAAAACCAACTTAAGCCTCTAGCAAATGTTATAAAGATACCAACACACCAAAGAATTTCTAAAAGCCTGAAACTACCTGCATACGAAAGGGAAGATATTTACGTCTCAAACATAAATCCACACATTCAACTGAGAAGAATAATTTTTTGCTCAAAAATCTATGGCTCCCCTACCTGATAAAGATTGTACTGAATTCACATAAATCCCTTTCTAAAATGCACTCTCAGTGCAAAATCAGTATCTTTTTTCTAGGGATATACAGTATTATGCTCCTGCCTTCCATAAAAATACAGCTCTAGTTGTGGATGCACTTTGCCAAGCCAGAGTGGCAGCGATGGAGAGGGACTCTTTGTCAGGAAGTCTAGTGACTGGACAAGTGGTAACTGTTTTAAATCAGAAGAGGGGAGATTTAGATTAGATATTAGGAAGAAATTGTTTCCTGTGATGGTGGTGAGACACTGGAACAGGTTGCCCAGAGAAGCTGTGGATGCCCCATCCCTGGGAGTGTTCCAGGCCAGGCTGGACGGGGCTTTGAGCAACATGCTCTGGTGGGACGTGTCCCTGCCCATGGCAGGGGGGTTGGAACTCAATGATCTTTAAGGTCCCTTCCAACTCTAACCATTGATGATACCTGATGTTTGCCACGTTAAAGTTAACTAAATGTCAACTCCCGATAACTAACAGGATCAAATCCTGATCTCAAGAATATCTATAAGATGAAACTCTGCATGTTCACTCCACAAGGACTTCATATAAGGTAGCTATCAGAAAATAAAAATTTACTGTTTTTCCTAAGTACCCACATTTAAATAACTTTTTCTGATTCATTTAATGAAGGTGTGTAACTGTCGAGTTAGCCTCAATTTCAATCAAAGCTGGTAGAGAAACATGGAAGAAAAGAGGAGAGAAAATTCAAAGGGAAAGAACCACACAAGTGTCTTACACAAATGGAAAACACGGTATTTCTGTAGAGCTGATAATTACGCCAGCTTCTTACCCATGCTGTTTTGCTAGGAAGGATGTGGGTCCATTTTTAAGTGGATTGAGTAAGGATGCACCTCATATTTTGCAAAATATAAAGCTTAATTATACTACTTTACCATTTCAACAGACCCTTAAGATGCTTAAATCTTCCTGCTTCTGATTCCGTAGCCGTGACACATGTGTGAAGCTATCACTGCGTGCAGTTTTGCACAGCAGCCAGATCGTATTCGTACGGAAGAATACAGCAAGCAACATTATAGATAAAATAAACCACAACGACTGAGACAAAATGAAAGACAGAAAACCCTGTTCCTTGTATACATAAAACGTCTATTCCAGGAAATACCAGCAGTTACAGATTACAGAAAGTGCAGAAGCTGGAAAGTCCAATTATACACTACCTAGACTTTTAAACAGTTTTTAGAAATTGGAGATGGTTTATCATCTATGTGTTTTATAAAAGCTCTTCTATTTCTACCCACCTGCCATTTTAACATCTGAAACAGGAAACTTCAGGACAAAAATCAGAGAATTGTGGAATAATTTACACCAGAAAGAGCTTGGGACCTTTCCAGAGGTCTCTAATTCAACTCTCTGCTCAAAAGAGGTCCAGTTAGACCAAGTGGCTCAGGACCTTGACCAGTCAGGCTTGGAATATCTCCAAAGCTGGAGATTTCCTCAAGCTTTCTGGCTAACCAGTTGCATTTTTTGATCAGAATTCCCCCCTCTCCCATATACTGATCAGTCCAGATGCTGTCCTTTACCTCAGGGCCTATCACCATGCACATTCATGCAGTCTGGCTCTGTCTCCTCCATATCCTGTAGCTGTAGGCAGCAACAAAATTTTCCTTTAGCCTCCTCTTTTTCAGGCTGAACATGTTCTACTCTCCCAGACTTTTGTTATATGTCAGGTCCTCCGGGTCCCTAAACTTCTTGATGACCCTCTGCCAGACTGGCTTCAGTATGTCAAAGTCCTTCTTGTACTCGGGGACGCAAAATGGGTCACAGATTCCAGCTGTGGTCTCACAAGTGCAGGGAAGTATTATTTCACTTGACCTGCTGGCTAACCTCTTGCTAACACAGCCCAGTATGTGGTTGGCCCACAAGCTGCACTGTTGCACGGGGTTACTGCATCTCACATTTGCTTTTGTTCAACTTCATCAAGTTCCCACCAGCCCATTTCTCCAGTCTATCAACAAGGTCCTTCAGAAAGGCAGGCCTGCTTTTCAGAGATTTGACTGCTATGGTATCATGATTCAGTATTTGTTTGCCATGTTACAAATTACTGCTTTTATTTAGTTTATAAGATCCAACAGATAGCCATTTCTCGCTTTAATGCATAAAGAGAAAGAAATCTTTCAAGAAAATGCAGTGCAAGAGATGTCCTTTGCTCACTTTAAGTCCTTGCACATTAATGTATATGGAAAGCTGATAAAACTAAAATCACATTAACATGCAAACTTTCTATTCTTTATTGTACGTGTGTTCTTATTCTTATCTCAGTAATGAAATCAGATCTCTCTGAAAATCTCTTCTTAAAACCTCTTCTGAAAATCTGTCATAGGATAATATTTTAGGGATAGGGATACTTACGGTCTAAGTGTCAGGTTATAAGCGTAGCCCTGTCAGATTCAGCTTTGAAACCAAAAATGCTGGTATTTCTAATATACCCCTTAATTCAACAGAAAGCAATGTGCTTACTATCAGATCATCTTTATGACCTTCGCCTTAGGTAACAGAACATTTTGTTTTCTAGGAAAACATCTGTGACATCTGAACTACAGTGTGAATCTCAGTGAGAAGGCTTGGTCCCTGGTGGCTTTTGCAAATGGGAACAAAAAAATGACAACACTTGTACTCAGCAACTGAGTAATACGTAATCAAGTCTTGTGATATGATGTGCTGGCTTTTAGACTGGAACTTACTCAAAGGAGGATGATGATACACAGATAGTGACTATTGAGTAAATCAAGCTATTTTCAAGTATTTTGCCTAAGTGCCTGTGACAAATGTTCACAAAATCCTATCTGAATTCAATCAAATACCATGGGCAATACAGACCAGAAGCTAGTAAAATGACTTCTTTACTCCTGAGGAGAAAAATTGCCCTAGTCCTGGCTAATCCTGTAGTCAGAAGGAAAAGGGGAAAATGAAACCCCAAACCAAGAACAAAAGGAGAAAAGTAAAGATCAAATACATCTACGGAGGGACAGAACAAATCCCCATTTAGCCCAGGTTGAAACAGTAGCTAGCTGTGAAGGCTTAAGGAACAGTATAACTACAAGACAAGCTTATAATAATTACTTTCCTGAATAATCGTACAGCACCCAGTGATCTGTGGCTTAAGCACTTCCTTAACCAAATGCAACCTCTTTGTATTCAATACCCTTCAACAAGTTTGGGGTTTTTTTTTTCCCCCCATTAAGTTGTGCAATTCAATAGATCTGAGCTCACTTTGGTTATATTTAGCTGGAGCACAGACTGAAAAATGACTTTCAGTGCTCCTCTATGTTGTCCGTATGATACATACTGTGGATGGAGAGGCTACGATGACACACAGCTTGCTCACTGCGCTGTCAGAGGGCAAATGCCAATTTAAGAGAAAGGGATTCTTAGTAATTTCATAAAAGGTATTTGCAGGGCTGACCCATGAGACTGATTAAAACTAGGTTTTGGTTCCTGGCTAATACTGAGAAAGGCATTGTTATTCTCTTAGTGAATATACCATGTAAAGAGGTGGGAAAAAAGTACTTCTCTGCTCTACCTGGCATGTCGAGAAATAGCAGCAGATAAATGAACCTTCAGATAAATTAAGTTGGCACTGCCGTAGGTTGCGAGGCATGCATCAGCCTCCTGTGGATGAAGCGGGGAAAAATCCTTTCCTTAATATTGGTTTCTGAATGTTCTCACCTATCTGTTAAATTCAGGACCTTGCCTGTTAAATCTCAGAACCCTCTCTTCTGCAGTAGTCGAACTAGAAGAACACCATCAAACCCCCTTCTACTTTATGTCATTGGGAGCCTTCCTCTGTTGTCTTCATTTGCTGGGAGATCCTATTTTCCTCCACAGAAAGCTTTTTGTGATATTCATCCTTCAGCAGCAGAAGAGAGAAAGGAGAGCACACTGAAGCTTGGTCAAAGAGTGGGTGATGACCCAATGTGCTCCTGCACCATGGAGCTTTGCAGGTGGGCATGACAGAAGCAGGTGGTTGGGCAGCTTTCTGACAAAAATACGGGGTCTCTATGCTTTAGGATTGTTTCTCAATCTTGAGAATAGTGTCAAAAAATCTCTTTCTTCTAACAGGGAAGAAGTGGGAATGTCATAGAGTAATGCTGTGTTTGAAATTTTTACATATTTTTCATTTATGGTGCAACTCCACGGATTTTTCTTTTGAGTTTTGTGAATCCTGTGCAAAACATTCCCAAAAATGGTTTTATGCTAGTGACTAATTCTTTCAGGAAAGCTTCAGATGTTCTCAGTATAGGCCTCGTTAACATCTTAGCCGAAGGAATTCTTTCTTCATTCAGAAAGAACTTAAGCATTCGGTTAACGGAGCTTATAAGGTTAGTAATTTGCTATATAAAGGTACAAACATCTGATTTTTCCCCTCCAAAAGCATCTGAATTAAATCCTGTCTTGTAGAAAAGATTTGCATTATTGTATCTCTACACAACCTCAGAAATACAAATCATTATCAGTACTGATTTGTTTAATTAAAGTATGAGAGCAATTTCAATAATATACTAGCACCTTTGCACCTTTGTTAGGCTTCAGCATCATTCTTTTTTCCCAATTCTCCAAAGTTTGTATGAATAATAACCATGTTGTGAGTACCAATACCTGGTACCTAATATGTCTAAGCAACAAATACGCTAAACGCAAGATCACAAATAAACACAGAATTAAAATACATTTAGGAGAATGTTTCTTTAGTCTTGCATTTGGCTGCTAATCAAATGCTCCATGAAAATACTGTTTATATGTATGTGTGTCTACATTTAATTATAGATATAAATAATATTTATATAAAGTCTCCATTCAAAAGTCACGTTAAAACACAGTCATTTGGGTGTCAAAAATTCAAAATACAACAGCCCAGGATCCTCCTCTTCCTCAGGAAAAAAACAGTGGCAAAAAAAAATACACAAAGAACTAAAAGACAGAAAAGCAAATAACACCTTGTCCTCCCAGCCAAACCACCTAAATTTGCAGTATGAGCAATGCTCACTAAAATTCTCTAAAACCAACAATATTTCACTAGGACTGAGGACCCAAACAAATAGCACAATTTATGTAACCACAGCAATCAACCCCAACGTGAGAAAACCCCACTAATCTGAGAGTTGTAGCAGCGTAACAAGACTATTGATATTACACTGCCTATAACAAGAAACCTTTTCCACTCCATCACTTTTTCCCATTCCAACGAGAATGACACGACATTTACAGACATATAGATAATGATGAAAATTGTTTCCGTTAATTTTCTGTTTACTTTTAACCACTTCAACCATTACCCAAGAGAAACGGTGTTTTCCCAGTATCCCAAACATTCCCAAGCAATGTGTAATCAGAGAAACCATTAACACCAGGAGGCTTATTTTTATACTGAATAATGGTTACAAACACTTTGATGCCCAGACAGCTAATTTACAGTTGAGATGCTACTAGTTGTGCTATCTTTGCACTCACCTGGAAACATTGGAGTGATGCAGCCAAATGAATTCCCTCTATAGTTCTGTTCTTAACTTCAGTAAGGTATGTTTTGCAATATTGAAAAAACATTGTCTAGAGAATAGGTTTGGGTTTTGGTTTGGTTTTGTTTTGTTTCTTTAAATTGATGTTCCATCTATATTATTTTTAATCTTTGCATCTATATATATCAAAAGAAGCAAACAGTATATAGGGAGCTGGTGTTGACCTGGCAGTCTGTTAGAGATCATCATTACACTCTTTTTTTTCATATCAAGGTCCCACTGCATACACAGAACTTCCATCTCCAAAATAAAACACCCCGGAAGCACCAGAAGTGCTTATTGTAACATCTGAAGAATTACACTCAAACGTGACTTAAATATTTGGTCTTGGAAAATGAAAAAAAGAACAGAGAAAAAGCATTTCTCTCCTATCTGAGACACAAACTTCCCTCTGGATCAGTTCTTTCTCATTTCTGAGTACAGAAGCTGGCCCAAGAAATTGGAGTGTCTAAATGTTTAGGTAAGTACCATTAAGTGAAATTCTGCCCTACTTGTGGTAGCAGTGCACCGAGCCCTCAAAGCAGCTTGAGGGGGTGCAAGGAGGAGATCCTGGGGCTTTTCATCACTGCCCCAGGAATTTCATGTTCTTGGACAGGAACTTTCCCACTCCAATTTGAGCATCTCATTGAGTCATTTTAAGTCCCTTTTAAAATTCAAGACAACTTCCCCGTATTTGGCCTGGACACACAGGTGAGGATGATACTGCTTTACACTTCAGGTTGCAATTATTTAGTCCATGTCTGATAAGATACAAGGTTTTTAATGCTATGGCTTGTCCTTCTGTGTCACATCACTGAGATCCCTTTGCTCATACTGACAATGTTGGGTAAAGAATAAGGAACTTATTTTACCCTCTTTTTTTTCCAAACTTAATGTCTTAAAAATTTAAGGTTATAACTTGAGTTGCTGGTGTCAGTGAAATAATACTAAAAAGCTGCAATTCTGTATGTGAACCAGCACAAGATAAATGGATGATAGGTCTGCGGGAGTATTTTTTAAAGGCAGTGCAAAAACCCAACAGGGATTACATTCCTATTCTCAAGGGAGCCTGAGCAGCCAAAGGTACTTGTAGGCACATATGTTCCATCCCATTACCAGTTCCCTCAGACTCAAGCCTTCTCCACTTCTGATACCTTTTGCCTTAGTCTTTCAGCTTTCCCTCCCCACATATGGCCAGGAGAGATGCAGAATAGTCACTGAAAACAGAGAGAAATTTCCCTGCAAGATAAATACATCTGAAGGAGCCTACAGAGCTGTGTCGCTCACTGTAAAGATACAAACGTTTGATCAGCTCTAAACTCCACTATTTATACTGCCTGGGTCTCTAGTAATTGTGGTGGGGGGAGATGAGACACTTAGCTTACACGCAAAAACCCAAACCAAACTTAAACATTTTCATCTGTAGCCAAATTTTAATCCAAGACGCATTCTTTCATAGGATGTAGCTGTTAAAATCAAAGAAGGGTTAGCACGCGTAAACTATAATTCAAAAAATTAGTGTTATTACTAGATTTGGGCACAATATTGTGAGATAACAGAAGTCACTGCTCAACTAAATGTAAAGATTCTGCCCAAAATACAGCTTCTGTTGACAAGAATCCCAAATCACTAAGAAAGCTAAAAATTAGTACTTCTGAAGAAAAATAAGCTTATCATAAGAATTATATGGCAAAAAAAAGTTGTGCTCTGAGAAACAATGCCTTGATACTTAGTAACATAAAACTTTTTAGTTTGTCTTCCGGCATGCAGTTTTTATTAAGTATGTGTTGTCTGTCCTACATCACTAAGCTTTCCATATGGGCTCTAAATCAAATTCCAGTGTGTTATTGATACACCCTGCATGAACAGACACTCCCTGAAGAGTAATGACCCCACACAGCACTTACACTGGCATCATTTTCACCAGTGAAATGAACACAGGAGTACTAAAAGGCTCTTTCTAAATTATTTCCTGCTTCTTTTCCAAAGTAGTACCATGAATCTGAGTACTTCAAGACCATCTTTTGGATCCTCCCTGAACTGAAGAACTCCTAGGGTGTTTTTTTTCTGAATTATCTCACCAAATTTTAGCTGTCTCAAGTAAAAGATGCCAGGGCCATGCCCTACATCCAAGAGCAGTCAGACCACGCCCCAGATCCAAGGGCAGTCAGGATGGAACAACCTGTGTCCATGCTCCTGCTCTCCAACCCTCCCAAAGGGAGTGGCTACATCCAAACCATGCCGAGGAGAGCTCTTGGCCCAGGCTGGCTCCCAAAGCATGCCTAGGAACTGAGGAACTGTTAGGGACAACGCTGCCTGGATCAGGTCAAAGCATGTCCACTCAAAGGGTTGATGATCATATTCCAGTAGGAAGGAAACTTCTTGGTCACTGTCAAATTTCAACCTACATGCCAAGTCTACCTTATGTCTATGTTTGAAGACTGGACTTTCAGAACATGATCCCTTTCATCCAAAGGTGCACTAGGTGTGTTTGATGGACACAAATTAATTGTATCCAAACAATCAAAATCCCAACTCTCTCCTCTAAAGGATTTTTAAGAGGCAGAGGGAAGCAAAATTGCAAACCACTTGCAAGGTGTTATTTCTCGTGGATTCTGTCATACAACAGGCAACAGAAGGGGAATTGAATTCCTGAGCACCACCACTTCTGGTTATTCCAGAGCCTAACCTGTACAATAAAAAAGGGGTGTTAGGTAAATCACAGCTAGACTTTATGCTCAGGAGACCATCACCTGTTATGAAGACAACTTCTGTGATGCGGAAAGCTCTCCTTTGTGTACACAGTTCAATTACATCCATGAAGTAGTTTATTCCACCTCTAACTGTTCTTTGAGGATCAGCATTTCACTGCTGTTTTACTGGTGTCTTAGGAGGGCAAAATACTAACTGTTATGAAGTGAAATAGAGGTGCTATTCCAGTTTTTTATCTTGTTTTGATTCTGCCAATACAGTTGGCTGCTTTGCCGCTACTCATTGCTACTATCAAAGTTTTTATAATAATTCATGATCTTAATGAATTGGTAACATAATCATGTCTTATGCCAAAGTAATGTGAATTCAGTTCTAAATCTTGCTCTGTATTTTAAGAACGCTCCACTTTTCTTCACACATTGCTGTTATTAGTGCTCTAGAGATTGCTTCAAATTAAAACCACAGGATACATCAATAAGTTCCATACACAATCCTAGAAGAAAGTCTTCTCTTTTTAATATGTCAGCGTTAGTGGGTGTTTTTCAGGCAGAAGTGTAGAATTGTTTGTTCTCCTTCAGTGATATTTGAAAGTGGCTTGGAGCTTTGCTTACTCCTCTGTGACACAAATACGGAATAGACTTCACAGAACAGGAAGCGATCTCATGAAGTCTTAGCTCTAATTTTATAAAATGTTTTAAAAGATATGAGCATAAACAATATTTGCTTTTTGTATCATAACTGAAACCATACTGCTAAACAATCATATCCTGTTTAGCCCATAATAACATCAGAAATATATGTTTATCATCTGCTCTGGACAACTTAGCATGATTTTGGCCCAGGGCAAAGTGGAACTGAAATCATTTACAGTCGGTCCCAACCAAGATAACCACACATTTCTGAGGTAACCGATACCTAAAACGAACACTGCCTTTAGATCACAGCTCATGATTTGAGGAGACAAATTCCTCAAAGAACACTGTTAAAATTTTTTAAGTGTCTATTGAATTTCCTCCAAAACTTAAACAATCTACTGCAGAAAGAAAACGTGATACAGGCGATTAGCCCATCCGCTAACAACCCTTCCTTGAGGAATGGATCACGTTTCCTACTATCTTTGATTCCTTTACACCCACCTCAAAGTGACAACAAAACCCCAAAGAAAACAAAGCCAAAAATATGCTAAACATTTTGAATAGCATGTCGCAACCAATCTTCCATTTTTTGTCATTAGTTTTAAAAATGAATAAGAAAGAAGTAGTAGATGGAATACACAGTGCTGATTTCATACCTGCATTTAATTCATGGATCTTTTCTGAAATAAGTAGATCTTGATTTTTTTTTAATTTTTTTTTTTTAACATGGAAGCAGATCAAGAGTTCACAAAATGTAAGAAAGTAGAGCAATAGAAAGAAGAATTACTTTATATATACATATATCTATATATATACACACTACAGTTCATGAATTATAGTCTAGTGAGATAAAACAAAACATGTAGGCAGATGAAAGATAAATATTTCATTACAGGAACATACTCCTTGACAGACAAACATAAGAATCACATTTGTCCTTGCCTAAGATGGGGAACTTCATACCTCTAGCAACTTCTGTAGTTTTTTAGGCCAAAAAAATATAATATTGGGATGACAGAAAATAACATAGAGTCAAGCACATAACTCGTTCACTCAGAGCACTGCTGTTATGCATTTTTGTGCGTACAAGCTCAAAGGATTTTCCTGCCTTTATACAAAATATAACATTTTGCATAAATAAATAAGAAAGCAAAGCAAAGAAAAGCAACCATCAGTTTCCAAAACACAAACAGTGGTTAGGAACAACTGCTCTATGATACTTATTTTCTGCTGGGGAGAAATGGGACTTGTTCCTAGCCAAATTCTTAGAGAGAAGGGATTCTTGATTAGATATTGAGTAATCATAATGAGGAGAAGAAAGAAAGAAAAGGACTGGGGAAGCCCCAAGTCTGAAAAGGGGCTCCATTAATAAGAAAAAAAGGAAGCTTACATCTAGGGCAGGATAAAAATCAGGTTATTTCTTAAGATTTTCCATGAAATCCCTAAAGTGAAATGAAGCCCTCATAGTTGCCCAGAGAAGGTGTAGAGGCTCCAATCCCTGGGAGTGTTCAAGACCAGGTTGGATGGGGCTTTGAGCTACTTGGTCTACACAGGGGGGTTGGACTTGATGATC
The DNA here is from genome assembly GCA_013400375.1 of Thinocorus orbignyianus. NCBI lineage: Eukaryota > Metazoa > Chordata > Aves > Ciconiiformes > Thinocoridae > Thinocorus > Thinocorus orbignyianus. Next base: position 93,387 of record VXBW01008131.1, read on the forward strand.
TTTAAGGTCCCTTCCAACTCTAACCATTCTATGATTCCATAAGATCTTTAAGGTGCTTGATCTATATGTAGAATACATACATATATATATATAACAGCATATATATCTATATACACAAGATCTTATATGTAAGATCTACTATAATTTGCTGTGATGCAGTATTTTGTGCCAGTATAGCTAAACCAGCAGAAAAAACAGCATCAAAACCAAGTGGCATAAAAGTAATTTTCACAGACTTTCATGCCAACACATAGATACGCTTAGATATTAGGAAACCTTTGAGGGAATAGGAAAAACATGGAAATAGGATTCTGTTAGACTATCTGGGCAAGAGGAAAATAAAACAAGTAACAATGATACAATATGCAGCACAAAAAAGGCATCAGACCAGCAAGATTTATGAAATATTTCAGTTTTCTCTGCTGGATCTGGGTTATCAGGAAAAGAAAAGAATTACCTCCATTCGTTCTTGCTTGACATCATCAATCTCATCATCTTCAAACATGGCCAAGAGCTCTCCAGTCTGGTCAATGGAGTTGAGAAAGTCTTGAGCAAGCTTCTGCCGTTTGTTGGTGTTATTACTGTTGAATTTGTCTTCACAAAAGTAAGCAAAGAACAAACACCTGAAGTTATTTGGCTTTTCTAAACATCAATTTATGTCCCTAGGAGGCACATGTTTTAGAATCAGACACACTATGCAAAAAAGGCCTGTTTTTACTGTCCTTCCTCATAGAAAACGGGCTACCTGACGAAGGTGACGTCACTGCTGTGCTGGAGTAGCACTGTATTAAAAATCATCTTTAGTGTTTTCTACTAGAATCTATCAGGTTTCTTGTAATCCAGAGAAACATAGTGCTCTGCTCATGTATCACTATTTCTCACTGAAAGATCCACAGTGGACAGAGCTGTAGAAGAAATTACCCTTTGGCTGCACAAAAATCTCACTCATAGCATATATAGAGGAAATGATCTTTCCTGAAAGCACGCAGAACAACCTCATTAGTGGACATTCCTCATTCTGGAACAGGTTGCTCAGAGAAGTTGTGGAAACCCCATCCCTGGAGGTGTTCAAGGATGGGGCTTTGAGCAACCTGGTCTAGTAGGAGGTGTCCCTGCCCATGGCCAGGGGTTGGAACTGGATGATCTTTAAGGTCCCTTCCAACCTGAACCACTCTATAATTCTATTATTACCTAGAGACGAAAGCAAACCGTAACACAAACATTAAGATGAAGCTCCACAGGTAATGGACTATTGCTCTTCTGTAAGACCTGGAGAACCCTGGGAAGGTGATCTCTGCTCTCCTTAAACAGATTATCAGCTACAAAGACATCAGTTTCACAAAACAAAATCAATGGCTTCAATTACTAAAGCCTGCCAGAAAATGCAATCCTTAATTGCCAGATGAACTCTGCTTAGGAAGCATTTCATGAGCATCGAAACAGCTTACAAAAATTGTTTACCTGTTTTAAATAGTGACACAGACCTCAGCATTAAACCCCAAAGCTGTCAGGTAGGAAGCTATACTGCCAGATTGCTTGTGCAAAACAGTATTATCGCATGAGGTGAAAATAATATGCCACAGGTAAATTAAATATCAAATGAGTTGACAACAGTTTTTCCACAGATCGAACAAGAAGTACAATGTTTAGCTAACATCAGTGTGGATGCTCACACAAACCAAACACAAGGAATTCATTGTAAGGAGGGAAAAAAATAAATAAAAGGCTCTGAGAAAGGAAGCAAGTTAAGTACAGAAAGCTGTGTATGGACTTTGTTGGATGTTATAAAAGTACGGCAAGGTTTTGGTTTGCTATGATAAATTTTAACTTAACTTTCTACAAAGGAAATGCTAATTCTTCTATTAATATAAATCAACAAAACTTATTCCAGTGAATTATATGGCGCAAATTAATATATTTTTAATACAAAGAGCTTTTTCTGTAAGTACTTTGGTTATAAAATCCATCACTTGCTCATGCATGGGGAAACAAAAGTGTTTCCCATTCTTTAAATTAAAAATTCAAAGTATAAAATGTTAAACCACACTGAAGAGAAGCCTGGGTCATATATTAATATTCAGTGACTTCAGATTATGCTAGTTCTTTTTTAAAACATGCCGAAACCCTTTGACCATAATTTAACAAATGTCCGTTCAATTGTACACAGTAGCTGCCACATTTAAATGACACACACTGAAATCAATTAGCCCCTTAATCAGCAGCAGTTTTTTACTTCAACACAGTTCTGACTGCACTCGTACTTATCATTTCAATGGTAGACGCAAATGCTTACTTTTGAAGTATTTCAAATGGAAGAGATTTTAAACTAAATTACTCTGAAGAAAAAGTTTTTGCATTTTAATCATTAACCAAGACATTAATACTTTGCTTTGAGCTGTTCAGCACGTTTAAAACTTATCAAACTGCCCCCAAATTAGTTTCTTTTTCTACCTTCAAGGAGGTCATCTTCTTCTATTCCTTTGACAATTTTAGATTTGTAGTCTCGAAAAAACATGTATTTGAGCAGCCTTCTAAGCTTCTTCTAAGAGAAAAAAAAATATTTATATTAATTAGTATTATATAGAGCTATTTTTTATTTAGATTAGCCTTGTAACACACATACAAATATGTTACTCAGTAGATTTAATCTTTAATATAGGATTTACCGATCAAAAAAGTAAGAAAAACAGAGGGGAGAGAAAAGGTGTCAAGAAAGGGGGGAACTAAGGAAGAACAGGACATAAAGGAAGAATAACCAATGTTGATAAAAATAGCTTTTTTCATAATCTTGAAATTTGAAGAAAGAAAATTAATTTAATCTTTCTACGGAAATTTTTCTTTTTTAAAAAATTAACGACCTGCTATACTTATCACCCAGACAAAACAAGACCATTTTTAAATTAGAAGATTTTATTGAGATAAAGTACAGGAGAAATATTATAAAGCAAAAATCAAGAATTAAATGTCACCTCTACACCCTGCATAATTTTTAGGCAATTAGAATGATTAATTTTTAATAAAAGGGTTATAAAGAATAAGGATCAATATTTATAGTTTTATTAAGAAATTGTTTTGAGCTCTGAGATATACTACCCTCCCTAGAGCTAGTGAAAAAAAAATCTATTTATAATTGAAGTTACTGGAAAAAATGAGAATTAATTAAAATATTATGCAATTATTGTACTCTGTACGATACAATACAATTGCAGAGGAGCTATACCTTTAAATAAAGATATTCATGGTGATGGACTCCTTTCACATAGGTTAAGTAAACACTTTAAAACATGATAAGCAGCTAACTATGTAAAATAATAAAATTCTGTTTCATTACTGTACCTTATCTTTGCGCATTAAGAACAGGAGATCTTCAGCAGAGATGACTCGAGCTCCTCTCAGCTGAGAAACTTCAGCTGCTTGCTGCAACTAAAATAAAATAATAAATTAGGATGGCTGTTTCTATGTTAAAACATTTATTCACTAGGGTTCGTTTTAAATAAGTTCAGAGAATATTTTGCATGCTGGTGAGTAGCAAAATACAAGCTCCGCACTCAGACACAAGCTGGGACTCTCAAAGGTGTCACTCACTTGGCTCTTGTTAGCCAAGAGGGGAATAACAATTTTATGAAAAGACTGAGAAACTTTTGACAAATCTCAAGCAAAAGCTTTTCTGTTTATATTTAAAATGATCGCTTTTAAGAAGTGCTACATCCCCTTTTTTTTTTTCCTCGCCTTGCACCACATTAGCCCAGAAAATGAACATATAATTCTCTCAGGCAATGTAAAAATGCCAAATTCTTGCCATAGCACTTTATCTGCAACTTCGTAAGGGTGGCTGATCCCTCTCACAATTTTTTAGAATAACAAATATTAATTTTAAACAGCTTAGCTAAGTATTTTTTGAAAGAAACTCTACCCGTTCTTGACTTATCATTAGCACAAACCAGACCCACATGAAGAACTTTTTTAGCCATAGTCTTTTTTCATTTGAGAGAAAGAAAATGAATTGTTAGGAAACATTGACTCTATTAATAAAGTATATGGAAAAACCTTATTGAGTTTTAACTCTACTAATAAAGTAACTGGAAAAAACAGGCCATTCAGATATGAAAGAGATAAAGATGGGATTGAGCAAGGAATGCCACAAAAAATCATTAAGTGTGTGAAGCAATGAACTGTCCTCACTTCCACCACAACAGTGCCTCTAACGACCCCAAACTCCTCAAACTGGGCTGCAGAGAGCAAAAAGCTCTTCACAAGGGACAAAGCACATCAGCCTTGGATTCACCTTCAGGAGGTGTCAGAAACCGGCATAGTTTATACACAACTAGGTCATACCAAAACCAGTACAAGACTGGAAATAAAACTCAGTGCAAATTGATGCTTATCAAACTGCTAGACCAAGGAGGCCCAACTGAAACGCAGAAAAGAAGTCCAAGGGATTTGCTTCTTTCACCTCACCAATGGATATTTGGTTCCAGCTCAAGATGATGCTGCACAGTAGATATGACAGTAAAGATGCTTCACAGCATGGAATACTCTTTACCCTCTACATCCAAAAACATTGTCCTAAAGGCAAGATTGAATCTTAATTCCTTTGCTCTTATCCTCGTTAGCCATCTGACTGATGGACTGTTAGTGAGCACAGGACAAAAGTTATCAAAATTCTCAGTATTAGAACTCATACACACCTGTAACACGACTGATAAACAGAAATTTAATTTCTCTTCAAATATGTCTATATTCTTCTTTCAGAAAAGCATTAATGCACCTGAAAATAATTTAAAGAAATCCTATCCTTCATACTCACACCAGCAATGGTTTCACTCAGTATCACTGGCTGAATAAGTATATTATTAATCTGAGCTCCCATGGTGCTATGACTTGAAATAGGCCTATTCACAAGTTAAAAAGATCAACAAAAACAGTAGCTGTTTCTAATATCCAAAGGAGGGGGGAGGGGGAGGGGAAAGATTTTCATTTTGGCACGTGTTCAGTAGGCAAAAGATTCAGTCCGTAAATCATAATACTGGACTGCATTAATTTTTTTCCACACTAATCACATGCATACAAAACGTTAACTGTATCTGGGATGCACAACACAAAACATACTGCGTGAAGAGTTTCAGATTTTCCCCTCAAAACCCTCTCTTGGCCCTTGCAGTTGCAAAGACCAGAGAGATTTCAGGAATTCAGAAGTCACAGTAACATAATCTTACTTGAAAAATGTAAGAATGTGAAAAGCGATAGTTCTATTTTTTGGCATACGCAAAACTGTTTCTTATTCTGATTAGTTTGAGGGCACGCAAGCTCCTTAGATTTCTAACAGAAAATATAAAGAGCTGGATAAAAAATAAATTTACCAAGAATGAGCCAATATTCATCTCTGGTGTAAATCTGTTGCAGTTAATGGATTTATGCCAAGGCTGACTTTGGCCCCACTAAGCTTAGAAGTGTTACAAACCCTGCCCTTAGCATGGTGATAACACAACACAGCTTTTCCAAATATCATATAGAACAATGACGGAAATATCTGACGTGAAAGTATGCTCCAGTTCCCTAACACACATAGAACTGGAATTACACCTTTTTTAAGGGTCCTTCCAACCCAAACCATTTTGCGGTTCTAGAAGACATTAATTTTCTTACCATCAAATTCAGATGCTTTAATTTCTCTGTGCGGTGAAATACCTTATTTTTCCCTAATGATAAACACGGGACAACGTCATTTAAATCAAATATCATGCGTGAGCTGCTCACAGGAACCTCCAAATGAAGGAAGGGAGAGTAAGGAGAGGAGGCCAAATCCACATCCCGTTTGCATCTAAGTAAAGCCTGAATAACATTGTGTAGTGTAACGGAGTTATTCTGGGCTAAACACAAGATCAAAATCTGGAATAATATTCTCAGTTTCTACCAAAACAACGAAAACTTTATTCTCATATTGCCTTGACTTTTGCATCTATTTTATTTTAAGGAATGAGCACACAGCATTTAATTTCTTTGGCTTAAAGAAAGCAAAATACGAAAATAATTACTTCCTGTACCGTTATAAAATATGGATTATTTATCCAAACAGACCATAATGAGTTCTGCATTGGTACACATATTTACCTGGGAAACCAGGATATGCTCAGGTAAATATGTATCCAAGCAATTAAAAAAAAATTACGTACCACACAGCCGAGATTGGGGGGAGAAGAGGTATTTATAGTTTTAATACACGCATAATTGACTCATTCAAACCACAACATGAGTGCCTTGCTATAATTAGTATTATAACAAACTGTCTTATTTGACTGTCCCAGAGTTGCCATTAATATGCAATAAGCCCCGACTCCTTATTTCCTGGAGCCAAAGGCCTTGTTGAGTCATTACCGCAGCCGCGTTACATGATGGAGGGGGATTTCAGGAAGCCATACCGAAGAAACGATCCATCTCTGAGCACCCGAACATTTATCATTCCAGAAAAGCAATTTTCAGTTTATGCAGCCTTGAAGTCAGGAGGTCTTTCTCCTTTCGCTGCAGTGGAAGAAGCATGGGGAGTTTTTCATATTGTGAGCAGCGGGTCTACTGCCCCTGACTCCAGGTGATAGGTGTGATATAAATACCTCAGTAGATTATCATATACAAGGTTATTTACATCAACAGTAGTGATATGGCAAGAGTTTTCCACCCACCATGTCTCCTATGTGTTGATAGAAGATCCAGAGAGGTGATTCTGACCCTTTACTCTGCTCTGGTGAGACCCCACATGAAGTACTGTGTGCAGCTCTGGAGCCCTCAACGTAGGAAGGACATGGACCTGATGGAGCGGGTCCAGAGGAGGGCTACAAAGATGATCAGGGGGCTGGAGCACCTCTGCTATGAAGATAGGCTGAGGGAGCTGGGGCTGTTCAGCCTGGAGAAGAGCAGGCTCCAAGGAGACCTAAGAGCAGCGTTCCAGTACCTGAAGGGGCCTACAGGAAGACTGGGGAGTCTGTTTCCAAAGGCCTGCAGTGACAGGACAAGGGGCAGTGGCTTTAAGTTGGAGAAGAGCAGATTTAGATTGGATATTAGGAACAAGTTCTTTCCTCTGAGGGTGGTGGAACACTGGAACAGGTGGCCCAGGGAGGTGGTTGAGGCCCCTTCCCAGGAGATATTCCAGGTGAGGCTGGATGAGGCCCTGGGCAACCTGGGCTAGTTGGGGGTGTCCCTGTGATTGTGGGGAGGTCGGACTAGGTGACCTTTGGAGGTCCTTTCCGACCTGGATGATTCTGTGATTCTATGATTCTCCAAGCAAGTGATACTCAGTGCCAATCACAGAATCTGGGGCAGCAGCAGTTCCAACGTACTCACTGTCTTTTCCTGATTTTATTTTATTTTATTTTATTTTTAGTCCATGTTACAAAATAGTTTGTTTGGGATTATCATGCAGAACAGCAAACGATCCAAATTACTTAGCTTTTAAAAGAAAAAGGGGCTGAATTTCCTAGTACCAGCAAACAATATTTGAGACCTCGCAGTCTGAATAAATTTTTTATTACAGCCAAATTATGAACCCCTAAAAGTGAAGCTGAAATAACGGAAGTGTTGAAATGACTTTAACTATAGGAGCGCAAATAGCTCTGTTAATAATTAGGAGTTTATGAAAAATAAGTGTATTTTACAATTTTTCACATTACAAAGAAGGCAGTATATACAGTAACTATATTTTAAAGTCTAAGAAGAAATGGCTGGGGAATAATATTTTAAAATGTAATCACTGGTTTAATGATTTTATGAAGTTAACTTTCTTGGCAGGATGAACTGAAGTATGTTAACAGTCACCTTACGGCTATTTTCTTTTTGCAACTTCTGCAAATTATAGATTTGTTGAAAGGAGTATTCATTCTCCTACGACAGAAGCACAGTTACTTCAAGGGTACTTGTCTGCCTTTTTTTTTTTTTTACTTCATAATTATTTTTTCTCCCACTACCTCCAAAGTCAACACTCGCCGATACTTCTTTGACAAAAGCATCTTGATGGACAAACAGACAAAAAGCTGGAAAACAAACATATTATGTTGTGACATAATCCTTCCAGTTAAGCGGCAGGATGGAGTCGAAACGGTAATGTTTGCATGCCTTCAAACTCCCAGGAGCCAAGAATAATGCTTCAGGAGCTACGACTTTGTTTTCATTACAGAGGAAAATCAGATCATAGTTCACCTGGCTGATTTTTTTTTTTTTCTGAGGAAGGGAGGCTGATTTGTTCTTAAATATGCATAAAAATGTCCTATGTTTTTCTAGATCAAAAGTGTGCAACTATGCAAATACCCATAGCATGTTCTGAATTTAGATCTAGCACTGTAAATGGATTCTCAACCGAGCATCCCAATACTTTTGTGAAGGTAGTTAAAGTTTGTTTTTCACTTAAATCTTTCCATATAATATCTCATGCGCTATTAATTCTGACACCTGAGCTTCCTAACATACACAGGGAAAATACAGAATTTGTTTCCACAAGTCACCACAGGGATGTGCTTTATACCATCAGCATATCCTGAGAGCATAATTACATTGTGGAGTCCATTAGAGCACTCTAATAGGTAATGATTTAGGATGACCACACAAGGGTTAAACAGTATAACTACATTATCACAAGCTGTCTAAAACATAAAACTTTAATCTGCAGATTAAAAGACAATCAATTTCCTCCTAATTAGGTATCTTTCTTCAAATGTAAGTATTTTTAATTGAAGACCATTTAACATAACACCAAGTGATTACATGCAATCTTGAGAAGATAAAGCTCTGTGTCCTATTTTGAGGCTCTGGAGAATCATAGAATCATTTAGGTTGGAAAAGGACCTTCCAGATCCCCAAGTCCAACCACCAGCCTAACAGAGAATCACAAAATTGTCACGGTTGGAAAGGTCCCCTGAGACGACCGAGTCCAACCATACATAAAACCACAATCCACACCCTACAATCCTGGCCAGTAGAGCATGCCCTAAAGTGATATTAGGAAGAATGAAGGGGAGGTTTAGATTAGATATTAGGAAGAATTACTTCACTGAAAGAGCAGACTGGAATGGCCTGCCCAGGGAGGTGGTGGAGTCACCATCCCTGGAGGGGATCTAAGAAACGTGTCGATGTGACACTTCAGGGCATGCTCTACTGGCCAAGATTGTGTGTGTATGGTTGGACTCGATGATCTTAGAGCTCCTTTCCAACCATGAAGATTCTGTGATTCTGTGAAAAAAATAGGTGAAACCCTTATGTGTGGAATAATTCCATTTTCACAATGCATTCTGCATGTTTGTTCAGCTCCTTGGGTAAGGTATAGTATGTAGTCCAGCAGGCAGAAGAGCAGCAATCCCACCACAAAATGGGATTAAGGAGAGCTGAATCCTTGTGCTCTATATTATTTTTAGAAGGCATAATAATAGCTGAGCCCCACATTTGTTCATACTCTGAACCATTTTGTGTTTAAAATATAAGCAGGCACAGTTATTAGAAAAACGACAACTTACTTAAAGCCAAACAGCCAAAAGCTCTGCTACCAAAAGTGAAGATTTGCATCTATTGGAGACAGTATGAATTTTTAAAATTATATTATATTGATTAAATTTGGAAAATAGATTTCCACGTAAATAGTGACATTAACACTGCTATTTTGCAAAAGATGAGCTGTAAATCCAAGTATTTTTTTTAAAAAAATCTCTTCTTTATAAACGATTTAAGCTTAACTTCTTAAATTAGAACTTTTTGTTGCACTTTCTGTCACACAGGGAAAAGAATTTAATGCATTTATGAACAATAACTACATTTCAACCTAAGCTTCAGGCATGACTTTTCCCTGGTTTTCCTCCTTTCAATTCTAATTCCAAAATCAACAGTTTGGGTCAACGTTTTACACCTGTAATTCTTCTACTCTCCATGAAACAAAAGAAACCCTATTGCACACCTGACATTTATAGCTGGCAATCCTGACCAAAGTGAAATTATATCAACAACATTAAAGCTACAAAGTCTCTAAATGCAGAAAAGTATTCAGACCCATTGAATTATGTTTTATTATGGCCACATTATTCAGTATTTACATAGACTTTTTCAATTCAAGATTTGGCATGGTGCTGGAAACAGCTACTGCTGATGCTCTCTACCACTGCTGGTGATGATAGCAACAGGCAAGAAAATAAACTTGAAAACTTCTACTCTAGTCATTATTATTACTACAGGGGAGAAAAAATAAGCTTGAAAAATACCAGCGAAGGGGAAACGATGGAGTAGTGTTCTCCAGAATGAGCAAGAGACCGTGAAAAAAAAGCTTTGTGAAGTGTGAACTTTGTACGTATGAAAGGTTCACTAGCCAATATGAAACGGAAAAATTCTCATGGCCAAAAGCACTCCAACCTCTGCAAACACATCTCTGATTTTGAAGAAGATGAGGTAGAGGTATTATCCAGACTGTCCACGTTCTAGGATTGTCCAGATATTCTAGATGCTGAGGTAAATGGTGCCATCCCACTGTAAATCACTGGCAGCAATTTTTTCCTCTATCTGAACTAAAGAAATGATGGTGTTTTGAAGGAAATTATAATAAAACTAAGTACATTTGGATTCACACTTTCACAATGAGCTGTTTCATTTTTACAGCAGTCTCACTATAGGTATTCTGAGTGCAGAATCTCAACTTTAACTATTACTTCCATCTAAGTTACATCTTTGAATGTCTTTTTGGTACTTACTGTTACTTTTAAAAAATAAGAATGTGCAATCTATTCAGCAATAAATGAATTGACCTTTCCTTTAGTAAAAGAATAAAAAAGCAATTAGAATTTACTCTTTTTAAGAGCTGAATATATTATTTCTGAATATTCAGTGTATTAACTCAGATTTATTTCCTCTTCATCAATTCTTTCTATTTCTTTTCTTTCTCCAATATTGCTATGGCACACAAACCAGCAGAGGTTTACATTATACCACAGCTTCCTGTCCTTTGGTTTCAAATCCCAGAAGAAACCACCATTCAGGATTGTTGTTACGCACTTTCCAGTGCTACAAGCAGAAAAAACCCTGTTCTCTGTTGATTGAAAGACCATCTAATATAAACAGGTTTCTTTCTCCCATTGCTACAGAGAGTAACATTTGTTGAAATCATGCATCCTTACGCTGCTCACACAGGAAAACAATCATTGCTTTATATTAGTTTCACCAGAACATTAAATAAATACTCTTCCTTTCCATATGACAGCAAATTGGAATCAGGCTTCACTGTTTGCCGTACGGAAAATAAGACATATATTTACCTATTCCAAGCACAGAGATAAAAGTGCTTTCAGAGCAAGCCTCAGGCTAATGAAAGAACTGCAAAGCAAGTATTGCTGTGAAGAGCAGGCAACCATGAGTGCTCTGAATATAGAGAAGACAAGACCTTGATCCTCTGGCTGAAATGATCCCAAAGCTATTAAAAAAATCCCTTCAAACACTTCAAAATGAAGGACAAAAATATACATTAAAATATTAAAATCCCATAAAGGACATAAGCAAGACTTTGCTTTGAAAATTTAGATTAGGAGACAGAAGAAGGGAAAAAAAAAAGATTCAGGTTCAATCAAAAATACAAAATGTCAGTATTTGCCATTAGGACACTCTAAAGTTATTCACAGCCCTTATGTTAATATTTGGAAATCCAGTGCTAGTGGCAGAAGACTAAATAAGTTAAAATACTTTACCTGAAATGATTCACAGAGATCTTTCTCCATATTTCTTATTCCCATCTGCTCAAATGCATGTTGACCAACTGGGAGCTTCTTTCTCAGTGTGCATGGCAACTACAGCCAAATGCTACAGGATCGCTCAGATTAAACAGCGAGACACAGCATACATGTAAATAACTACTGGTTTTAATGGAAAGTAGCGTTGGACGGACCATAAAGGTGTCTGGCCATAAATTATGCTGCCTGTGGAATTTTGACAGACAGGGAAGCCTCAGCTTGCAAGTTGCACCCAAATTATCAATAGAAAGAGAAAACAAGAATAGGGGGGGAAAAAGTGACAAACATCTAGGTTTAATGTTTTTTCCACCACAATGTATTCTATGACACTAGAGAAAGTCTCAGTTCGCTCCGTTTTCATTAATCTTCAGGAAAATCACTTGTCAACGGAGATAAGGCATAATCAGAAAATGTTATAAAACGGGGAGTTCTACGAAATCTTTCTATTCTACCAGGAAATCTCTCTCCAGTTCATTTCAAAATGGCTTCAAAATCCTAAACCTATAGCACCTTTCTTCCAAGGATTTTCTAATCCAAAATAAAGATGAAAATAGAGGGAAGTTTATGAAAACAATAATCCCAGACCAAGGTAGACCCATTTTCATACCAAAATAAGAGGAAAAGAAGTCCAAATTTTCGTATGTATGTGTTGGTTTGCTGTATTTATATGAATTGTAAGCCTTAGAGCTCAAAAAATACATGGTAAATTGTACAGATGACAACATGAACATGACAGATTTTCTCTTGGGAAGATGAAAGAAAGAAAAAAGGAGGGAGTTCTTCCTCAGAGAAAGAAAAGAAAGCAACACAAAGGAGCATAAATGTAAAATGTGAACAACAGATATTTGTGTCTGAAAGACAGCACCGATCTCCTAACTCTTATTTAATGTTCATTCTTTAATTAACATTCATTTCCCAAGGACATAAGTTTGAAAAGGCTGTTTCACATTACTTTAGCACGAAGAGAAAGAATCACTTTTAAGCCATGAAAAGGCTGAGGGGAAAAAAATAAACATGCCTTCTGAACATAATTTCCTCTTTATTGCTACTGCAAAGTTATGAAATGAAATCTATTATTTAATTACATTGGATCAAGCCACAGGAAGAGAAGGGAGTGTTTGAGTCACAACATCCCTGTAAGGATAAATTACTACACTTCCTCTTGCTAAAAGACAGTTTTAATGGACTGAAATTGTGCAAATGGTTAAAATGAAACTACTGGGAGGTAGGAGGATCTTTTTGCAAACATAAAACCCCCATAAAACGTACTCTGAAATTCTTAATGGAAATATCACTAACAAAAGGGGGGGAAAGTAGCAACATATCTGTCAGAATAGCAATAGTGTGAAAATTATTGCATGTATTCAGATTTTCCTCCAGAATCTGAAGATAGTTTTAAAACTGTACAATAGCTTCTGGGCCTGCTTTGTTTCATGCTTTGCATTGGAGATGTTTAGATAATCTATTATGAAAACTTCAAAATTTGACTGCTATTACTACCAAACTTTTATTAGCCATAAGGGATTTCCCTTAGCTGTGCTTCAGTAATGTTTACTAGATCCTTCAAATTGAATGCAACTGTTGGAAAAGTTAAATCATTTTATTTCTTAAGTATGTTCTTGGCATAAAAAAAGGGGGGGGGGAGGGGGAGGTTAGACTTTAAAAGACAGGCTGAATTCTAATCTTTTGGAATAGATAACTTGGTAGTGGAATAGAGTCCACAACTGGGATATGAATGTGTAAATGCTGTGATCATGTGTATAATTTAAATAATTTAAATAGACGTTGACTTGTGTGGAGATGCTCTGTAATAACCTTCCATGGAAATACTATCTTTTCTCAAAACTCGAATACACTAAAATATGAGGGCATTTCACAGATAATTTGAACAACAATGGAAAATATCTTTGAAGTTGTTCAGGAAAGCTACTCCTAAGCCTAAGGGCAGTATGGGAGAAAGCATGTCTTTGAAAAAATACATCTTGAAGGAAGCAGAGACTGATTTCCTAGGCCCATCAGAAACTGGACTGACTTCTCAAGACTGCAGGATGGATGACATGAAGGGGGTGAGTATGAAGTTTAAGCCATGAAGTTTTTTGAGGTAAAATGCAGAGAGGTTTTGAGAGAAGTAAAGGAATAAAGACAGAAAAAGCTGTTTGCAGAAATCTTCTAGATCAAAGACCTTCATGGTGCCCTCCTAGTATCTGGACCATGGTCTACTTCTAAACTTCTAACACAGCCTGTTAAAGCAGTCATAAAATAAAGCTTTTCAGCCATGTATTGTCTCACAGAACTCCATGACTCCTGCATTTTTTAAAGAGGTTTGATCTTCAGTGGAATATGTTAGGAGGTTACCTGTCCCTAACATATCCAGGGAACCCAGACTTCACCTGCTGAATGTAGGAAACCAAGAAAATATGCCACGAATCTCATCATACGTGATGCATTTCCTACTCTTCTCCTGAAACTCAAGTTATTGGCTACCAACAGACTTCAACTGCCTATGAAAACATTTGGTCAGATTTGGTGAATTTCTTAATATTTTATCTACCAATATTTCACAATTGAAACTTGCACATTCTCAAAATGGTTATGAACCAGAAAGTCAATCCAGAGTCAACTCAAAAATCCATCAAATGACTAAGCAAGAAGTCTTATAAAATAGGGGAAACAAAAGATTCATGTCGAGGGACAGAAGTACTCGGTCTTTTGCAAAAATCGCTGGAAATGGGTGGACCTATATATATCCATTAGGAGGAGAGGACAAATAATTTCCCCTGCCCCAGGGAGATCTCTGCTTTGGGATTTCAACTGTACAGTCTTATAATTAAATTCAGCTCCACTAGAACTGCTCACATGTTAAGTTACTAAGGCTGAGCACAGGGCCAGGATATCCATTACTGGTACCAGAGGAATCAGAAGGAGATAATGTGAGTGAAGCCACTGGGGAGGAGGAAAACTAGTGTTTCCAGCATTTATCTTTATCCTTTGGGATCCATAAAGAAAACTGTGAGTTCAAGAGACACTGAAACATCACCAAAATCTCCAAAAGGAGGGGCTCAGGGCAAAAAAGCAAGGATGGAAAGAAAAATCTTGATTTTCTCCATGAAAATCGTGCTGTAGAGTGGCATCTGAGCACAGTGGTTCTGAATATGGTAAAGGCATCCAAAGAATGACAGAGTAGATGATGTTTTTCTAAAAGACATGAAGAAGGAGTGAGACGCAGAGTGGATGAAGAAAAGATAAGTAAGATTCAAGAAGGAACACTGATTATCAAGGGGATTTCAGAGGTCAAGAAAGTAGGGGATAAGATTACTAACACTGATAAAGAAAACATTCTCCATTAACACAGATTTCTTTTCTGTTGGAAAAGCTATTTACCTCTGTGAATTTGACATCTTTGTTCATATGACAGTGATATCTGTTCTACATCCAAACAAGGCACAGAAGAACTCACTGCACATGGGCAAAGACAGGACCTGGAGAAAAGAAAAGTCTTGTCTTTGCCTCCCTCACCGACCAGTTAGCAGTACTCCTTCACAGCTTCTCTATTGCAATAGGAAACATCTGCAAAATAATGTGGAAATTAAAAAAAAAAGCCAACAAAACAACTAAATCTCTTCTGAGCTTTAACTGAAGAGTTTTTTTATCTGAAGTTGTATGCACTCCTAAGCAAAAACTATAAATACTTCCCAGCGCCTAAAGCTGTGAAATGCAGAGGTGATTTAGCAGACTCACAAACCATAAAAACTGTGCCCAATATATTTCTCTTCTAATTTAGAGTAAGTGGGCCAGCCTTATATCATATATAATCATAATTCTCAGTGACATTTAAACCAAAAGCCAAGTAAACATTTAAACTAAAAAACTGCAAGCCTCCATAAAGCTTTACAAATAGCGTGTCATTTTAACATAAAGCTAAGAGACAGCAGCATAAACAATGTCAACACAGTCACTGGTTTGCAGTTTGGGACCCAGATCTGCAATATTATAAAAGTAAATCCTTACACTCACAAAAGAAATCACTTTTCAACCAGTGGCTTTCTGAGGAGGAACAGGATCTGCAACACACCGTAAAGCCACACTAAAGGTCAAAAAGTACAACAAGAAGTGCCAAAATTAAAGCTTAATTAGCTTTTCAAGTCAAACTAAGAAGCAAAGCAAAGGCGGCTTTGGAAATAAAGCAGTACAAAGAAAGATAATCTCTTCAGAATAAGATAGAGATGGAAAATCTAAACATGGTTACAAAACAGAAGAATAACTTTTACTGAGTGTTGAGAAGAACTGAGATTTTAAGCATGAGAGCAAAGGTACAGTAACTCATGGAAGAGGTACATGGAAAGAATCACAGAATCATAGAATCTTCATGGTTGGAAAGGACCTCTGAGACCATGGAGTCCAACCATGCACACACCAACAAAAAACCAACCCAAACCCACCCAACCAGTCCAATTCAGTCACAGAATCATAGACTAGTTTGTGTTGGAAGGGACCTTCTAGTCCAACAGCACCTGCAATGAGCAGGGACATCTTCAACTAGATCAGGTTGCTCAGAGCCCCTGTCCAGCCTCAGGTACAGCCTAATGCAGTGAATGGAAATAAAACTCAAAGACTCCACTGCTGGATATCTCAGATGTGAATGAAGACAACTGAATGTCTACTGGTATTAATATTAAAATAAATCAGCTAAGTTTGAGGAAGCTAAAGGGACCAAAGAATTATAGGCTGCTGCCTGCAAATACTTGAAGAGCAATTAGAAAGATGACAGATCCACATTCTTCTTGATTTCATCAGATGATATAAGGAGGGGGCGACAGCCAGTAATTGTTATTTGGAAGGATCAAGAAGGATGTCAGGAAAACCTTTCTCATTGGGAGGACAAAGCAGCACTGCACCAGGTAAGCAGGAAAGGTGCTCAGAAATTCCTCCATGGAGCTTCCAAAGCCTGGACTGGACAAAGCCATGGCTGACCACATCTAGTCACAGTCTTCCTATGATTGGATTGGACCAGATTTTTACAGGGGTTTGACTGTTTCCTTCCCCCTCTGTATTTTGTATATTCTTACAGAGTTTTTGAGTAAAGGAAATTGTTCCCTTTTGTTTGTGCAGGTCCGTCCCCATCATCCATTTGGAATGTAATCTCCTACCTACTGCTCTACCAAAATTAAAATTCTTATCAAAAACGACATGTTGACAAATTAGAAGTGCAGAAAGCTGGTCCTGAGGACTCTGCAAAAGACACAGAACACAGGTGGAGGTGAGACAAATCTCACCACATCTCTAAGCTGCTGCTACAACCATCAACTCAGAAAGTTGGCTGCAGCCAGGTTCCTCATATGTCTCAATCATGAGGAAAAACCCACAATAGCACTGCTAATGAGGAGGAGAAGAAACAAGGTCTGCTCCTTCACACCAGCAGCCCCGCTGTGCACTGAACAAGACGTAGGACAAGACGAAATTTGCTGACTCCTTCAGTAAGAACAAATAAATACACAAAAATAACGGTTCATTCGCAGCAAGTAGTCTGGGCTGATGAATGGCAGTTGTGTGTAAAACGAGTTGAGCAAGGTTATTGGGGTTTCTTTTGATACAACTTGAATGAAAATCAGCTTCTATGATGGTGTAAGTATTCCCAGAGTAGATTCCTTAATTATTTGCAGCTTTGGTTCATTCAGATAAATAGGCTGTGCTAATATATGTTTGAGCTTCATGCAGAAAAAAAATAGTTATTCATTACAGATGTGAGCATCTCTGCTCCATCTACTTAGCCAGATACTGCAACTAGTAATAAAATGCAGAGTGGCTGAGCTCATACCTCACAGTTAATTTTAAAATTTCATCTAGTCAAGATTCGCTTTCTCAAACCCCTATAAGCTAAATCCTAAAGACTTAAGACTAGCTTTTACAGAATAGCTCCAGAACAGAGGCCTTTTTAATGGATTCACAGTCCACAGTTACTATTGTTAATAAACTTGAGGTTGTTGGGAGTTTTTATATTCTTTTTAGATATATTTTATACCGTACAGATGTAATAAACTGCAAAATACCAGCCAAAGAATGAAAGAGGACATTTGTCTCACAAAGAAGCAGCACCATAGCGTGTTTCTGCTTTTCACAGGTGCTTGCAGTGAAACTGCTGGCAAGGATGATGGAACTAAGACTAATGTCCTCCACTCCAGGAAAAAATTCAAGTTGCAAATGAGCAGTCAACACCACAAAATGCATGTACAATACAGCCCTTCTTTAAATAGTCTCAGAGTATTTTATAAGAAAGCTCAGTAATGTTATCGCCATTTTTCTAATTTAATAGCTGAAACATAGACATAAAAAATAACTCATCTAAGGTCCCGTTAAATTTTACTGATTCTAGGTCTTCATTTCAGTACCTGACCCCTTCATAGAGAGTTCTTACAACTTTTATCCGCTACTTGCTTTCAGAGACAAGCCAAAATTCAGATGTCTCGCTCCAAAAATCTTCAGTCGGATCAGTAAGATGGCAATCTGTGCAAGTAATTCTTTAAAGCGCTCTCTGATGTCACCTTTTGCTGTGATATCTACCTTTTGTTGTCCAACTGACAACTTCAGTGACACCTAATGCATAGCCTGTTGATGAGCCCTGAATGTTTTGTTAAATGACATTCAGTGTCAGAAACTAGGTATGTAAAAAATAACGTGATACACTGATTTCCCACAAGTATCTCACGATACATAGAAACATGCATCTGGATGCTTCCCATTTCTTTAGCCCCCAGTTAGCTGTAGAAGTTCAGGTTTGAACAGTCAATGCAAAGAAAGAGAGAATCACCAATGGAATAAACATGTCCCGTGTCTGCAGGAAAGGCAACATCCATCGTGATACTGATTTAATATGTACATCAGGTGGCTTAGAAAAATCTGCAATTATTCTCTTGGAGACTATATCCAACAAAATCGAAGCAAAGCTAAACGATTTTTTGATGGATATTTGGTCCAAACACAAAGCTGAGTGTTATAGCAATCCCAGGAAATTCTTTTGACATACATTATATCCAGACATAGAATGAAATAGTCCCTAGGTTGAAAATCTAGCCTAATTTCCATGGATTTGTACCCTTAAAGGATAGGTGTACTTTAGCTAATAGCTTTTTATAATGAAAAAGTTATTTAATTAACTAGAAATTGTATTGTATTATATCAAGTTCAGACTAAAGCAGTATTAGTAATATTATCTTAGACGTAAAGTGAAAATTCTACCTCTAAATATTAAGAAGGTGCTTCTACTAACAGTGTGCTCTATCCATTCAGTGCATCCAATGGTGTTTCTGGCTTCAGTACTCTTATGCATACAGGAGTCCTAGAATTTAAATATGTATTCATCCTCAAAATTTCCTTTTACTCCTTCTTCCAGTGTGTAAATGCCAAGTATTAAAGTAAATCTATAAATATGACTTCTATTTTCAGGCTGTACAGTTAAGTGAGAAGGAGTTTCCTGCAATCCAGCAGTGCACACTTACCTCGTAGAAAGCTAATCCCCTTGGTCTCCGCAGTGCTAAACGTTGAAATTATTTCCTGCTCTGGTCTTCCATTTCGTATTTATTTTCTGCATTGTTATTGTATGCAGGTATTGCTTCTGATAGATAGAATATGCTCCAGTGTGAGTTCACTTTCTGTAATAGCGGTGTAACCAGCGGTGTGTTATTTGATAATTATATGTTTTAATTTCAAGTGTGTCATTTCTTCACCCACCGAAACCAGAGTAATAACATGCCACAGATCGCCTCTCTGACAAGGAAAACCATCTAAAGTGTTCTCTTCAATGGTGGAACAGGTAACCAGAACACTTCTCTTTCTATCTATTTTAATCTATGTATCCTACTTCCATTCTTACCCATGTTCCCACCTCCTACATCAAAAGCTGTTTCAATAATGATAAAGGGAAAACTGAGTTGCGTGCTGGGACCATGGCTTGAACCTGAGCTAAAGTGCTAAATTAAATCAGTACCTGATCTTTAGCTGCCATCCACTTCACTAAATACCCCGTCCCTGCAAGCTGACATCAGTGGCAGGCTGTGCTCAGGAAAAGAGGAGCACAGTGCTAATGACCGCTCCTAATTACCTAAGCCAGGGCTGAGGTCATTGGCAAGGAAGCGTGGGGAATGGGATCATGTTGGCATTTCACCTCTTGCTTTTCAGGTTTCTAGCACATTTTCCGTAAAAGGTAGATATTACTTTTCAAAAGGTCACCTGTGTTTTACAGTATTCTTAAAATTTTCTACTATTTCTGCCACACATCTCATCCAAGTAGCATCAATGCTCTCCATTAAAACATAATCTCTGTTCAGAATCATTCCATACTTGTGCTTTTTAGAGAAAACCTAAAAAAGCACAGCTATGTGTGACTAGATTCTTATGACAGCTTAATTTCAATGTTCTTTCACATTTTTATATATTTTTAATATTCTGAAACTCTTTACCTTTCAAAATCTACTGCTTTGGTGGCTTTTTTCGAAAACAAATTTCAATAAAATCCCTTTCTCACTTATTCACTTTTTTTCTGTAATTAGCTTTCCTTTTGCCATGTTCTATGCCAAATTTCAGTTAAGAAAAAGGTTTTGGTTTGAGTATGTGAAAAAAAATGCACTTGGTCATTTTCAAGTTAGCCAAGATGAAAATAAATTTCTTATTTCAAAAGGTTTATGGATTTTTAATCTACTCAAATAATATGACATTTGAGAAAAGTAAATCTTCAGTGAAGAACCTTAACACAAAAAAAAAGAAACGAAGTGTTCAATTAAGTTAGAAACATGCAAGCTAAGTAATTAAACCAAATTAAAGGCAGTTTTTCTAAAGTGTCACTTTTCCCTGCTGAAGACACTAGAAAACAGAAGCACAGCAAATGCTAAATATTGTTTAGCTAAAAGCAACAAGTATGATTTTGATCACAAGACTCATATTCTCCTTGAGCTACAAAACGGTCAAACTCTACTCTAAAAATATAAAGGGGAATGTATTGAATGTGGAAGCAGATGATAGTTTGGGCAATATGGACATGCAGATTAACTATCTACACTATTATGTTGAAAAAGTGGCAAGATTTAGGTAGGGCCTAGAACAAAGATATAGAGAGAAAACAGGCAGAAGGTCCCAGGGAACACTATAGCGCTGATCAGCTCTCAGAGAGTAAGGGAGAAAAGATAAGGAGCTTGGCTTTCTCCTTCCCGAATTTCAGCGGATAGAGAAGTACTTCTAGGGAAACGTGCCAAAACGCAGTCCTGGGTAAACACAGACAAGTCGAGAGTGGAGAGAAATATTCAAAACACCCGTGTTAAGATGACATTGAATCCTTGAAAGCAGATGCAGCTGGAAAGCCCACTGATGAAAAGGAAATGGAGTAAGAACAGAAATTTCTGGGATGCCCAAAGAAAGTAAGAAAATTCTGTTGAAAGATACATTGAATTACACAGTGGAGGGAGAGGAAGATTAGAAGAATATGGTCTTTCTCCTTCGGTTGAAAAAAAATACCACCCTCCACTCGAAAATAAGATTTAGAAAAGATGTAACCTCTGTGAGAAGAATCATTTCATAGTTAGGGGGCTGGAAATCACGAGACTCTTAAAAATAGACTACAAACACAGGAAGCGGAGACATATATTCCACTGCTAATACTTACTAGTTGTCACAGACCTGGTGCACATCATGATCACTCGTCCTTTCTCTTTAACAGTTCACAGGGTAAGAGTAAGCCCATTCCTTAGAACGAGCATTTCTGATGGGAACTACCAACCCTATCCCCTTCTTAACAACATTATACTTGCCAAAGAGTTATACCCAACATAAAGTTCCATATTACCTTTATCTTCTGTTCGAGCAAGTACAGAGGGAAACTGTTTTGCACCTGCAGCTTTTATAAGGCAGGAGTGGGATTTTAAAGGAACTGCTGAAGTGACTGAACACTTTATGTGTGAGAGCCAACATGTGCTCTACATACTTACATTTGCTTAACAAATCATTATCAGCCAAATTAAACTGAAGTGTGAAATATGGCACTCAGAAAACTGACATACACCACTTTTGCCCACTGGCAGAAAGAATAAGGCAAGAAAATAGGAAAAGCTCTTACGTCACTGGGTTTCAATCTTTAAAAGACCAACCAGGGAGATGCATAAGTGAAAATGCATTCTATCACAGAAGTAGCAGTATTTCTTAGTATAGTAACGCCTAACTCTCTTAATCCCTTAACCAGTGGGCTCAAGGATCTCCATTCTCTTAATTGATTTAGGAGGACTACACATTTTCCTAATGCTTTCACATTACCAGTTCTCTCCTCAACCATCTTCAACTCAGAATTAACAACAGGGATCTCTCTCCAGTGCATGTGAACAAAAAAGCATCTAAAGCAAAGTATGAGGCTTTGATGAATTTGTAAATAATGGGAGAATTACTTATACATATAAGTGTATGCATTGTAGCAGTATCTGTTTACAGTCAGGTTCACAATATTCTGGAAAATTGCAAAAACCAAGAGCTTTGCCATGAGAGTGAACAACTGCCAAACTGGAGCAGGTTAACAACGAGCGAAGGATATAATGAATAGAGAAAATGAAGCCAGAAAGGCCAGACAAAGCATAGGTTGACTATGAAGCATGGGCAATCTTTCTCAGCCTATATTTGAAAGAGTTCTCCATGCATCAATACTTCCTTATTTTATTTTATCAGGAAACAATGTTCTTTTTAATTTTTTTTTAAATACAATTTATGCAAACAACCAAACTTCAGTGGGTTAAGGACCTAGTCCCTGTCACTCTACATGGCCAACAGACATTGAATTCTTCGCAAAAAGTGAAATTACTCACGTGGGAAAAAAAGGCTTTTATAGATCTCATCCAGGAGACTGAAAGCTGAGTTTAATTCCCTTGCCTGACTTGGGCAGAAACTTGAGCATCAGCCTCCTGTGTACACCAGGTAACTACGCACACTGCTAAACCCTGCTGTAGAGGAAATTCTTCTCTGTATTTCAAAGAAAATGTCAAGACATTCTAGTCTCATTCAAATACAGACCGTCTTCTCAAGCCTTAGAATAACTATTGTTCTGGAAACCTAATACTGTAAGCTCGAGGACTCATGATCACTAAGTTCCAGTGGAAACATGGATGAATTAATTTTTCTTAAGGGTATTCACAAAAAAGAAATAAGTTGCCTACAGTCTATTTAGTCAAAAATAGCTGTTCATGACAATGCAGATACTGCAGGTAATGTCATATTTTGTCTGACAAGGTTCATAAGTCAGGCCTAAAAGAAACAAAAATGTGAGGTTTTGCTACTAATGCAAGGCCACATATATGCAACGTACATAGATTGACTCACATCTGATATTTTTTAGCATCGCCTTTTCCCACCAAGAGTCATCAAATGTACATTCAGCAAACCTGGTACACAAAAATAAACGACACACATAGATTACGCATTTCCTGAATCCCTACATTTACCGACACGGGTTGGAAAGGTCTCAAAACCTTCTTTGGATTCCTGGAAATTACTGCCACCTTCAATTTTATTACTTCAAGATCTTTACCACCTCTGCTCACAGAGATGTGAATGGTGAGTCATTGCACTGACAGCGCAGAGAGGATTATCTGTCATCTCTTAAAATTACAGGCTACAGAGGTAAGGGTGTTTGCAGTTACACACAGGCCTGATGTGCTTTCTATAATTTTGATTCCTTTAAAACACTTGAGATAAAGCACAACAGAAGTAGCTCAGTACTTTACTGGCATTGCTTAAAGAAAAAAAGAATAATATTTTTGGTAAATATGAAAAACTTATACATTAATTTTATTAAGAATTATGAACATCTATATTCTGTTAAATGAAATGTTGCCCTCATAAAAAGGGTTTGGTTGATTTGCCCTATGAAAAAGCTGCATTTGCACATGCCAGCAGGTAATTGTTTGGAATCCAGAAGCAAAATCTACAAAGTTTCCACCCACGGCAACCAGAGGGCTGGGAACCAAACAGAATTTCCCCTGAAAGTTCTTCTCCTAAAGGCTCTTCCCGGCAGCTGAATGTAGCCCTGGGCACATGAAAAGCAAAGGGAATGTGTGTTTTTTTCTTATGTTCTCGACGCCTCCCCTTCTGCCTCCCTGAGCTGTTATTGAGTGGCACGCATGAAAAGACTAGTGGGAGAGACCTACCAGGTATCTCCTCCTACCTAGATGCTTAATGACCACACTTACACACATTATTATTTATGGTTTTAGAGGCAGGGAAGTATTCCTCTCCATAGACACGGAAATACAGCTGAGAGGCGCTGGGTAATTTGCGTGCACTTGCACGATGGATAAATAGTGAAGCCCGCTGCAAAACTCAAGAAATTGGTTCTATCTCCATACATCTGAGACGCAGCTCCATTTCGTCAACAGAGGAACAAAAATCAGAACGGGTTTTCTTGTGATTTGTCATCCTATCCCAAGTATCCTGAGGGATTATCAGAACAGGCAGCGGAAGGCCAAGGACAGAATTGTTCAAGATCTCAGCTAATTAATGGAAGGAAAAAAGATGGTCAGTTGACAAGGGAAAAGAACCAGCTATTGTTCTGTTGATGAAAGATGCACTTCAATGGGCAGGCAAGTTGTCTCCACCCTCCCATTATAGCCCAAATAGTTTCGTTGGTGGTTCTTTTATAAGAATTCAATCGTTAAAAAGATATATATCTTCCAAGGACAAATAAAGCAATAAATCTCTACCTTAAGAATTTTAAATCCGAGATATTTATCTTTTTATGCAACATTTTGAGATAAAAAAAACTATGTCTTTCTATCAGCCGACACTTAGTCAAGCCCTTGAGAGATCAGACTGTCAATGAAACCATAAATGATGGGAATGAAGGGGGACAGAATGGGAACGTCCAAGACAGAGAAAAAGCAGGTACAAAAAACTACCAGTCATGACAAAGCATGGCAGATGTGTAATATCTTCACACTTTCAGGGCCTGCACAGATTGTATTTTTAATTAAAAGCATTATTCACTTTAAATGGCAGTCAGGTTTTATAAGTGATGCTTCCTTTCAAAAACACATTGAGCAATGATTTTAGACTATTCAGCCTAATTTCTCTGTGATGTAGCTGGCACACAGGTCGGGAACAAATAGATAAAAGTTCCCTGGGAATGAAGAAATAAGGTAACCCCTCTGCAGGTCAAGTGTTACACGGAAGTCACACACATGAATAAAACATTAATATCACAATACTATTTTAAGTGTGACAATCATAGAATCATAGAATCACAGAATGGTTNATGGACACAGGACTCCAGGTGGGGTCTCACTAGTGCAGAGTAGAGGGGGAGAATCACTTCCCGCAACTTGCTGATCACACTTCTATTGATGCAGCCCATTCTGTCTTAAGATACGGTTAATAAAAGAACATTACTCTTTGCGAGTCGTTTAATGAGCTCTATTATCTGTGCTGAAGCATTCCCAAGCGGGATAATAAGATAAACTCTCTCACTTGCATGGAACAACATGTCTTTTTATTTTTCAAAGGCTAAAACACCTCACTGCCTTTTCAGCACAGCGATAAGATAGCAGCCGCTTCTCAGGACGGATAAGGCTGCTAATTAATGGAATGGAAATTGTTCACGGTACGTTGCCCTGAAAAATATTTTTGTGCTGATCCCAGTCTCCTTGAATTAAAAAAAAAATAAATGACTGTATATACATAGCATATTGTTTGCTTCACTTGCAGTATTTTTTTTTATGAACTTTGAGTTTGGCTTTATTATGTTTTTACCAAACTGGACGAAACTGCTTTGGGTAGGAGTTTGCATGTTAGAGATGAGAACTGCCCTTGGCCATTCAGCCGGCATGGTATTTCTGAGCAACACTTCATTTTCACAATCTTAGAACACTTCCAATAAACAATAATGATAATGATATTCCAAGCACTTGCTGAATTTCAAAATATTTTCCCAGAGAATAATGTTTGCCTCTCTCTGTTTTGATACGTGCATCTGAGTCGGTACACTGCACCTAATTTTGGAAAGGTAAGAAGGTTCTCCTTACGGTATTGAACAGGAAAGCGTGAGCATTAGCCTCTTACATCTCTAAATAATATTTACTATTGTAACAGGCGGGGTTTTATACGCTATTTCAGAAAGTAATTTTGAATATGAAGAAAGTATATAACCTTTTTCGGCTCAGCTGTGAAATTACAATTGCATTCTCGTTCCAGGGACATAAATAACCCCTTTCTCTGTCAGTTCTGGGATGCAGAAATCCTTCCTCTCCATAAAATTTACCAACCTAATAAATACTGACCTAGAATCAGCAATCTTGGTATTTACTAGGGACTCCAACTGAATTCATAAATCAACATAATACCTAAGTGGGCAGTACTACAATCATTTTATATATTCTATATAACTATTTCACATCATGTATTTAATGGTCAGAAACATTACACATTTAGCTGGCAAGCCTCTCCTTTACCATTTAATAAATGCCACGCTTTTACATAAGAAATTGTATTTCAATCTAATGTTTATATTTTGACTGCACCTAAAATGTGCTTATTGTAGCATACTGCATCAATAAATGAACAATTATTTCTCAGTGGCATGTAAAATACACAGTGATGTCAGCAGCATTAAATTCTAGTGCCAAGTAGGGAAACAGTTAAATGTAGTTTAACTATAAAATTAATATTATACTAATTTTAATAAAAGGAAAAGATTTACCTTATTATTTTTAGTTCAGACATGCAGTCATGTGCGTGGTAATTCGATACGCACTGTATAAAATATGAACTATGAAAATGTTTTGCAGATGGTTTTAATCAGCTTCCTTTGTTTAACACTAGACGCTAACCTCCAGAAGATACAGACAAGCTGCACATCCTACAGGTAATGCCATCCAGATGGGATGTTTTCCCCGAACATCGTGCTGAATAAGACAAGGAATAAGGAATAACATAAGGAATATGCTGTGAAGAAAAAGCACCTTGGCAAAAAAAAAATAATAATAATGATTTCCAATGTCGTTTTGCATTCAGTGGCACGACACATCTTTTCCAGCTTGCCTACGGTACGTCCTGTGGAAAACTCCCAAAACATACCGCATAAAAACGTCTCCAATTCAGACAGCTTTATGTTGACTGCTCAGCTCTAGCAAATACTAAATACAGGAGTGATATCATCTTAACTATTAACTCCTTCTTTTGGTTAAATTGTACAACTTTTCCAGCTGTTAGATCTCTGGGTTATCCCTGCAGTCCTATCCCATACTGAATTGTCCCAGTCTATACCAGTTGGGCCAGGAAGCTGCTGTTGGAATGAGTGAAGCAAGCATGCCTTCCTGGCACCAAGAAATGAGTTTTCTTTGCCTGGTTGCTGGTTGGCAGGGAGGAAGAAAACACCAAGCTTCTTAAATTGGGTCAGGAGTAAATAGTAACGCTGGTTCAGAGGAGACGTAACCGTAACCAGCTAAGGCGTCACAATGAAGTGGTGAAAACACTCCTTGCGTGTTACACCACCAGGTCCATTTCCTGACCATCACTAGCTCAGTACCTCATTCAAATATTGTCGACTTAGAAAGGGAAAAGCCCCCAGATGACTACAATGATTCTTGCAGAAGCGCACCCTGTAGTCCTTGAGCAAAGGAAGGAAACAAAATCTTCCTGTAACGTCTCCAGAAAGACAAGTCAGGCAAAGACTACAATGCGTCCAATGTAAGGACTTAACCATATCCATAAACATCTCATTGTTTCCCAAGTGGAACATGGAGGGAATTTAAATATCTATATCTTTTTGCCCAGGATGTCCACTGACAGCTCTGCTACCCTGAGCTTCCCTAAAACCGTGCCACAGTGACACCATTTTAGTAGGACTGAAACGTTCAGGGTCCAGCCTGTCATCTAACAACTCTCTCCTTGGGTGAAGTCAATCCTTAAGGTACCCTCAATGATACAGGGAGCACCGAGATCTGCACAAAATTCAAAAGTCAGGGCCAGCTCAACTACAAAACATACAGAGGCAAAGATGCTCCCTCAGGTGAGTCCCCTACAGGTCATCACCTGGAAAGCAGAGTCATCGCGAGAAGATGAGCTCAATTCCTTCCTCCAGACAGCAGAGATCCAAATCATAGAAACACAGAATCAGAGTGGGAAGGCACTGGAACAGGTTGACTGGAGAAGCTGTGGATGCCCCATATCTGGACATATTCAAGACCGGGTTGGATGGGGCTTTCTTTGAACAACCTGGTCTGGTGGGAGGTGTCCTTGCCCATGGCAGGGAGGTTGGAACTCGATGATCTTTAAGGTCCCTTCCAAACCAAACCATTCTATATTACTCAGTCTCAGAGGTTTGCAATTGGAATTTTGGAGTAAAATTTAGCTGGAGATTGACACCTCAAATTACAGATGTATAATGTATGTAGGTATCTAAGCTCCCAAACAGTAGAAGGAGTCTGGGGGCTACTCAGGTGACTGTACAGTAGATGTTTACAGAGTTGACTCTGCTTCAGTGGCTACTGTGGGTACTTAGGTACCCATAGCAGACACATACAGACCCAAATTTTGGTATCTGAATCCAGACCCGAATCCTGCCTTTCTCTCTCTATCATGAAATCATGCATACCCTCTCTTGTCAATGAGGATATAAAGTATCTCATTCCAAACACAGTTCCACCAAATACGGGTTGTAAGCATCAGTCCAAGCTTGCAATGCAAAAATAAGCATAAAGGAACCTGGACTCACAGGAAAGGCCACTGACCCGAATGTATTTTCAAAGAATAACCATGGATGTAAGAAAATACATTTTTCCATTAGGCAGCTAGATCTTCCCAGAAAGGGTCCTGACATCCCCGTAAGAGCAGATGTGTTCAGGGTTTCTACAAAAAAGCATGGATATCTGCAATACATACACCAAAGATCACTTTTTTGCATGCAAAAAAGAATAAAAATCAGCAAAACAGGCAGAAAGAACTCTGCATTGACTCAGGTCTACCTTATGGGGTTCACATCCCTTTGCAGAGCCCGGTTGGCAGTTTCAGCACACCTAACTACTAAACACTAACAGACACTAATTAAAATGTTTCCTGCATCTGGGAACAGTAGCAGCCCTTGCATAAAAACACAATCCTGCCTCCCATACTTACATTATAGTAGTTGAGTAAAAGTTTAGGATCTGAAATGGGTTGTGACAGGCTAAGATTAACATCCTCCTACTGCAATTGCTCAGATGCAGGGAACTGGCAAGACACAGGCTATTTTTCAACCAGACGTGCATGTTTCTACTGACAGTGACAGAAACATTTCCACAAAATAGCCTCCTGCTGTCCCCAGCACTAATGAAACGTGCTGCATACAGCGGCGGAACAGCACTACGTTTCCCTTAGAGTATGAAATGTAAGCTCTGCATTAACCATCATCCAGAACTGCACCATCACTTTTGTATAACATTAAGTCTTTGTGAGATTAACTGCTGAAGGGCGTAACTGCTCATACAGACCACCACCCCCCAAAACACACAACCCCAACCCAAAATGAAACAAAAAACAACCCAAAATGATGTGATAAAGAAGAATTTGATACAGAAACCCAGCTAGACATACCTCTTACCCATCTTCGGTATGTAAAGGTCTGCAGGGGCTGTAGTTAGCAGATAAGAGCAAAATAACTACTTAAATCTATGAACAAGGATTATCCCATTTCTCTTCCCCAAAATGATTGTGTATACAGGTTATATGTACAAAATGCATAATGGTGAGATGTATAACTTTCATTACCACAATATTAATCATCTGCTTCAATCACACATAGTCCCTACAAGACAGAGTCCTAAAGTAGCTTAGACAGCTTAGTTATATTACACCACGGTTATACCAAAACATCATAACAACGGCCTACTTGGAGCCATTTGAAGTCCTGAACTTAAAATTCTAACATCTACAAAGATTTTAAATTACACAATGAATCCCTTTTTCATTTATTTATCGATTTTTGTTACATATTTATTCAGTTGTATATTATTTATATCATAGCAGCATACAAGAAGATGCTCCCGATACTGGTGGGTCACAGGACTGCAATGTTGGCCATCATATAGTCACATAAGAAAGAAGGACATTGTCACACAAAGCTTACAGTCCAAGATGACAGACAGCAAGCGACAGACACACAAACATACCATGCAATGTAGTAGTCTCAGAAATTCAACTGCTATGAACATTTTTGGAGATATTAAAATAGATGGGAAGTTTAACATGAATTTGGAGGAAGCCACCACTTGCTTTTTGGAATTAAACAAGATGCCTTTTCTTCGTGATGATGTATACAAGAAAATAAACTTTACAATACTGACTTTATTCTCATGGAGAAGCTTGACTTATTTTTTTTCACAGAGGTCACGAACTCAGGATAAGAGAATATGGCAGAGAATTGTGACAGACTTCAAACATGTCAATATGTAATAGTGATGCAACAAGTCCACTGACAGAAGAAGGTTTTCTGGTTTACCCCTACAAGCAATATCAGAGGACTACATATGCTAAGAAAAAACAACTCCATCACTAGATCAGACTACAATAGATATATTCAACATCCAATCCTATAATCTGTTCAGAAAATGCTCTGCTGCATTCAGAATTTTATTATAATAATGGAACAGAATTAAAGGTGCAAAAGGTTTCAAATAACTTTTTGTAAATTATGTTGTTCACCACTAATATGAATTACCATTAAAAATTAATAAACATGAAGAAGTCAAGATTTTACGAGACCCTGCAGCCATAGCTGATGTAAAAGATTTATAAAAATTAAGTTGAATTTTTGAACTACAAATAATCACTATTAAGTATTATTTGGGATTAAATGCACATGTGAAATATATGAATAATTTAATCATGAGCACTTGTCAGCATCTTGAAATGAAACGTTTTTCCAGTGGAAAAATCATATCCCTTGAAGCAAACTTTGTCTGCAGATACTGAGCAGTATTTCACAGGTCTGAGGTTAAGATCATAGAGAGAAACAATGACATAGAATCACAGAGATAAACGATGACACCAAAAGATGTACTCATATTATAGCACTCACTCAGCACATGGGACACTCAGTTTCAAGTTAACGTTCTTCCAGCAAGCAGCAACTTGAACACTGGTTTTTCCTCTCCCTCGCTGTTGTCCTACCCTCTGGACAACCCGTTAGATAAGATTCCTCTTCATCTCAGTAGACTTTTACAGTTTTGTTTTGTTTTTTTTAAAAAAAAAAACACTTTTAGTTTTGTTTCGGTGGAAAAGTAAAGCAAATGTCAAAAGCTCTAAATTTTTCAGGAAATGGAATTCTTGTTTTCCAGCCAAACACAGTAATTATTGAGACCTCTGAGCAGGACATGAACCCTGCAACGCTTGAGCAAGAGCCTGAGTTTTAGGCTTGCAGTGTTTGACTGAGTTCAAAATCAGGCATCATTTGAATCAACTCTAACAGTCACAGAATAGAAATGCCACCACCTCCTATTGTAACTGCTCCCATACACAGAGGTTGGAAGGAGTTTCAAATGTATGGAGAAATATTGGAAAAGGACCAAAATGAACACAAAGGAAATTCAAGTCCTAAAAGCTATACTGAAGCAATCTGAAAGGCTTGCTTTAAACCTGTTAAAGGAAGGAAATCCACAGTTAAGACTGAAAATCCTGGCTGAAACTCCAGCCTTCAAGCGCGTACACTGCCTTGCAGAAACAAAAAAGGGTAGGCAAACCCTACAAATCAAGACCACAGTGTCAGACTGGATTTCCAGTTTTAACTATGATTTGTGACATATTAGAGAACACTTTATTTCATTCGGTTTCCATAAAGTTGTAGCTTTCAGATGGACAGGCCAAGAATAGTCAGACTAGCTGAGGGTTTCTTACAGAAGCAAAATCACTACCTTACTGGAGGTAGCGAATAGACTTCTTGCTACAGGTCCATTAAAAAAAAAAAAAAATAAAAAAGGAAAAGAAAGAAAAGGAAGCAATACTTCCAGAAGTCACAACACTAGATTTAACAGCATCACCTTTCCCAGTAGGAATTTCTTTGCAGTACTAGTGCTTCCCACAGCAATGTCTATCAAGATATTGTATTTCAAAGCAGTTGCCATTAGGCTTACATCCACCTCTGATTAAGTAGTTATCCATAATTCTTCCCAAAATGGGACTTGATTCAGTAAATAATTGTATAAATACAAATATATCCATATCTATTTATATGTATATATTTAAGAGCTTTCCTGAACAAAGGCCAAAATTAGTTCAGGATCAGAGATATGGCTCAGATGACCTCTTGAGGCTCCTTCCAGCATAGTTCCTCCCCAAGGTTCAGGATGGAAATTCCAGAGCAATCAGGGTAAAAACGTGTCATTAGCTAAAAGGAAATGCTCCGTTTACAACTGGTGTGCCACAAGCTCAGAGTGTAGAGAGGCCAGAGGATCAGGCTGGGTAGTGCAGACCCAAGTCCTCGTACAGGTGTCAAAACCATTAGGCGATTTTAGGCAAGTCATCAAGCTCACTTTTCACACGTGAACAGGAATGAGAGTGAAATTCAGGACCAGTGTGAGAAGGATTAACCACTTATTATTGCAAAGTGCTTTGAAGACAACAGGTGCTGAGGAGAAAAACGTTGAGTATTAGCGGGAGGACTAATGAAAACGGTTAGTTACAAGGAGCAAGAATCAAAGGTGAAGGAGGGGGGCCACCGCAGCAATCCAAGACATCTGGGGAGGAGAATCGGTGTAATAAAATGAAAACAAACCAAAGCCGTGTTATTTGGCAATCCCACTTGCAAACCACTTGAACTCTACACTTCTGGAGCTTATGTCACCATTGAGCCACCACCTTCCCACTTTGAGAAAGCTCTAGTTTAGAGAACTACTATTTTAAAGCATGTTGTAAAGCTGTAATCGACCAGCTATTCAAGGAAAAAAAAAAATCACCTAGTAGATGAAGTCAAGTCACTAATAGGATACTGAGAGAGTCACCTTTCCCCTGACATTAATACGCTTCCTCCAGCATTTATAAGAGGGGTGCAGAAAATCACAAACGTTCCTCAAGATTTCAAGAACCCCTGGGACATTCAGAGAACGTGAGTGCATTGCACATTAAATAAAGAAATGATACACACTTTTAAAATATCATACACAGCCCTCCATAAATCCCGCAAACCCTCTCATTAATGGTTAACGGTATGATTAATGTTTGTGCTGGGCCATTTTAATTACTTAAACAATTCAGAGTTCTACCTTAAAAAGCAGCTTTGTGAAACTGCAGTAGTTGCAGAATATTCCACTCCTGGGCTTGATAAAACACTAAACCAGAAACTGCTTTAAGAGAACTGCCTGCCACAGCACTTTTAGCCAACTTTTGCACCTGGTGCCGAGAGAAAAAGCCAAGTGAACTTTCACTCACTTGTTGCATGTCAGCTCCAATGCAATGTCTTTCTTCTGTTGTGTTTGGGTTTCTAACTGGAAGAGACAAGCGAGCTAAACTAGCAGCCAATCAATCCCTAAATTCTAAGAATGCAATAAAATTTGAGACCAATAAATCTTTTCTTTTAACGGCCAGAAGAGATTAACAAAGTTATTTGAAATTTTATCCTCTTCTGTTCTTTCAATAGGACGATTACCTGACAATCCTGTTGAATTAAAAAGCAAAATTAAAAGAGACACAATTAAGCTTGTATATACATAGGAACAGGATATGCATTTATGCATATCCCTAGTAGGTCTTCCATTATTTATTAGGCTTGATGTATTTTTCTTCCTCTTACAATAAAAGTTATTACACCTTTGGATTGTCAAATAAAAACCCAATTGGCTGAGACGTAGACCATCAATATAAACCAGCTTTGCACAGCTTCCCTCTCAACTGCAACAAGTCAACTTTTTTTCAGCTCTGCCACTCATTTGTTTCCTGACATGGGGAAAACCCACTTCATTTTCTTTATACTTTAATTTCTCGTCAATAAAGCCATCACATTTTTTTTTCCTTAATTTGGAATGACGATGGCACAATGTAAGTCGAAAATGGTAAAAGATGTAAAAACATATTCAAGAATTAGAAATTATAAAAGATGTTGTTACTGAGTATTATGAGAATGAGAACAGTATCTCATAAGCACATGGAAGCTGATATACAAGCATCAGACTGTGTTTCACTCTATAAGTGCTCATTATTAATGTATATATACGCATACAGGCTTGCACGTATGTGATGATGCAAAGATGACGCCCACAGAAGAAGTACTTGTCACAAGACATCCCATTTTACCATGAATTCTTCCCTGAAATGTAGAATCTGTCTCTCCCGTTCTTCTTAGTCCTATGTTCTCCTGCGCTGTGCCACCAATGACCATATATTCCACCTGCTTCGTCATCATCCACCTACTTTCTCTGGCCTCATCTGAGACTCGATTTGGGAGCAATACATCTGCTGATTCTCACTCCATTTGCTATTTCTTGATGGCTACCCTGTCATCAGCACTTAATGTCCTGTAAAGCCACTTCCCAAACTCATTCTCCAGACCAGACCTTCTACAAGCTCCAATCCACCAGCCAGTCCTCTGACTCTCATTGCAATTATTCCAGTTCTCTTGCTATACAGAATACTTTGAGAGAGAGCCATGGGATCCTCTTCCAAACTCTTTCCACTAAGGTTTCTTTTTATCTTTCTTTATTCCACTTATTTAAACAAGTCTTTGCTGAATTTCAGGCTTACTATTACTCTTTTTTGGGTCTTCCTCTATTAATTCTGTAATTTTTCTGCTACAAGAGAATTCCCACAAAGTTGCACCTACTTTTTGTTCCTGAAAACCTTCTCTTGCAATAAATCTCTGGCCTTTTTCCCAACTCTGACCCACCTCAGTAGAGGCATCACATCCTGCCTACTTACTCTTTAATTTTTCTTTGCTCTCTAGCACTTTTTCGCACAGTGTATACATGTCCTCAGCCTATACTCTCTTTTAAAGAGACTATATCTCAATCCAGTCTGTCTCTCTGAATCTTTTCCCATTTCTTTCTCTCTCCTCATCTGTAATAGATGCACAGAACATGCAGTTTTTAGCTAAAGCACAGACTTCCCCCTCTTCTGTCTTGGATCAGCTCCAAGCCGACTTTTTATAAATCTCCTCTCTTTAAACTATTCATATATGGGACACCCTGTGCCCCTTCCTGGACTTAATTCCAGTATATCTTTATTTTCTCTGAGTTTTCTGCTGCTTTTGACACTGTTATCATCTTCTTCTGCCATCAGACAAGTTCTAATTATCTTTTTTTTTATTATTATTATTTTATTTTTATTCTTTTGAGGCTTTTTTAATGGGGGAGTTCTGTCTCAGGTGGGACAGCTACCTGACTAAACCTAGATCTATATCTGAGCTGGTCACCCAGGGCATCATTTATAGTCCTAGGCAGAAGCCACCATGCCAGGTCCAAACTCACCTGACCCTGAAAATAAATGCCTGAAAGATGTCAAATAAATCATATCCCCAAAAGTAACATTTCTCTCTGCTGCCTCTGATTATTTCTCTGATAAGAGAAGAAATTACCCCTGTGATAAGAGAGTGAATCGCAGGAATTTAACTATCGATAGGCAATAACCTAGTATAGCATCTAATATGCCATGTGCACACAGAGAAGTACAATACCTTTATCCAAGACATAAAAAAATGGGCCGTCTAAGGTGGCAAATTATGGGTTGGAATTTAAAGAGGAAGAATAGTGTATGAAAACAGAGCTATCTGAGTTTGGGAATATTTTCATAAATCACAGATCCAGCTACCACACGGAGTCCATTGAACTTAGTAGCTGTGTTGAAAATAATTCAGCAGAATCAAACTTACTATAAAGCATATACTTTCTTGAGAAGGCCACCCCTGTGATTGGGGTGACCAATTGCACAGAGTTCCTGACGCGTTTTCTCAAACTTCTCCAAACTTCCTAAACTGTACCAACTGGTACAGAGATCCTGACCTGTTTTCTCAAACTTACTTCCTTTTAGTCCCCCTCTGACCAAGTCAACAACTCTCTTACCTCATGCAAAGAAATCTTAGAGCAGCCACAGGGCTCTTTGAAACAATTAACATCAGGGATCTATAGATTGTGCCAGCAATGGGTCTGTAAGGAAGAAAGACACCTCTGCAGGGAAAACTTCAGCCTAAAGTAGTAAAATAAACCAGTGACATCTGGTTAATGCAGTTTACCAAAGTTTATGGGAAGAAGCTGTTTTTATGGCCACATTCTGGCCTTTTAGGAAATTGGGTAAGAATCCAGGGCTTCCTCAAGAGGTGATCGTCATCTAGATGAGCATTCATTGAATTGTCCTTGCTGCCTAAAAAGATCACTAAGACACAAAAATTCATTGACACTTTCAGATACAGCTACACAAAATTCTTAATATATTCTTTTTTATGATGATAGATCTTCAGTTAACATACAAAAAATCTCGGGTATGAGAGTTGGAGAGTTAGTTTTTCTCTGACAGTAGCCGTCTTTGTCTGGAACAGGTTACGGCCCATACTTTGATTGGTCCACTTATTTTCAAGTTTGAGATAAAAGACTGTTTGTGCTAGCTTTTGTGAGTAAGTTATTTTCTGTCTACTCAAGGACACTGCTACCATCAACACTCCTATCAGGCAGAACTCGTGGCTTGTAGATAAAAGAACACAGAAATAAAAAGTGTTGACATCCCCCACAATTAAATAAATACTGATGTAAAGGATTCTGCTGTTATCACTGTTTTCGTTGGCCAGTGACACTTACAGACACAAAGAGCTGTGTTTGCCAAAACTAAAGCACTTAAACACTAAGAAAACAAAATTTGCAATGCTTCAAGAAAAAAAAAAGCTTTTGCCAAGTTTTCCAGCAGCAGTGTACTATTTTTTCCAAAGCAAATTTCTTTTCGAATGACAGTAACACCTTTGCCTTCAGCTATTGCTTTCTTATCAAGCAGAACAGAAATGGAAGATGTTGACAAATGTGAAGAACTTCAGTATCGACAGTTATCAATTAATAACAAAATGCAGTATTAGAAACTCAAGACCTCTGAACACTAGGTGTCAGTGTAAGAAATGGAAAAATATCAAAAACCTGTTGTTTCCAATCAGGTGGATTAGCTAAAAAACTAGAACCAGCTGTGACCACATTTCCTTGTAACTGCATAACACTGTTAACAAGCCAATCTTCCTAAAAAAAGTTATTCTGAAACGATCAGGTTTGCTTGAAATCAGATAAGGTGATTTAAAAACTACAATGAATTTGCTCTGTTAAACACTCCGAGATGACCTTTAAGGTTTATGAGTTACACTTAAAGACCATGCAGAATTTTACACAACTCTCTTTTCGCCACAGATATCCATAAATCAGCTCGTGTCATTCACAACTTGAAGTTTCTCGTTTCGTTTGACAGAATCAATGAAAAACGAAACATTAAAAAAATACTGCTAGTGCTGGAAGCCGTAAGAGGCGAGATGTCTCTCGCTTCACTTCAGAAGTCCAGATTTTAAATGGATGGCTAAATAATTGTGTTAAGACATGGAGAGACACATTCTAGAATGGCCCATTTATCTCTCCTGACACAAAGGATGATCTGGCATCATTATCTCAGGTATAGAAAAATATGTTTGCTTGCCTGTATGTTTGTTCAGGTGATCCACTCAGGATCTTAGAGGAAAAGAAGGAATGTTACCCTCCATCAGGCATGGACAGTTAACATATTTGGACAATTACTTGAAACAAAGCAAGTATGATAAAAAGTATAATTAAAACCCCATTGCTTATTGGATTCTGGAGCTGATTTCAAAGATACACAGATGCTTTTCAAAGTTAGTATGAGGTACATCTTCCTAATCAAATACCCATGGATTGCATACCATTGATAAATTTCAGATTCTTTTCATTTAGCTTGTTAATTTCTGCTAGAATCAGACAACTAGATGCGATGGGTCTTTCTGTGCAAACATGGACTTTACACAAATGCACGTATACTTAATATTAAATTTAAACTATACAGGTAAATGAAGAAGAGAAAGAAAATCAGTTTTCCATTCGACTTCTGAAGCTTGGAATGTAACTGTGATTTTCCACAGACAGAAAGATTACTCCTTCATTTCAGCCCAGCTAAATGATTTGGGATATTAAGGGATATCAACAATACTCTCGGCAAAAGCCAGTTTGGTCATAAAGGAGACCAGAGAGTAAAACCATTGGCAGAATATTGATTTACCAGATTGCACCATATCGTGCAATAAAAATGTAATGATTACTCTTCAGCTTTTTTAATTTGTTCTTTTCTGAAGAGCTGATCACCTAGAATTTCATAGCACTCCAGCAAAATAATAAGAGAACATCAACATAAGCAGCCAGCGCGCCCTGGGCACAGAGTATCTGTACCCTGAATGTCTCAGCTCACATTTCAATAGCTATTAATCTATGCTATACTCCTAACAGTATATATAATAATTAAATAGAGGATATATTTGTATTTTTGAAACCTAGGCTGAGATCAGCTTATCAGTTGATTCATAAAAGCCCCAAAAGCCAAGGTAATTGAGTACATATATATTTAAGAATGCCACAGATTCCAAAGCCCCCATGAGTGAAATTTCATACACACTTATTTCCTCTTGTTCAACAGCCTAAATAGGAATCTGATGTGTTAAGGGTGGAAAAAACAGACCTGTACA
The DNA here is from genome assembly GCA_013400375.1 of Thinocorus orbignyianus. Taxonomy (NCBI): domain Eukaryota; kingdom Metazoa; phylum Chordata; class Aves; order Ciconiiformes; family Thinocoridae; genus Thinocorus; species Thinocorus orbignyianus. Next base: position 131,814 of record VXBW01008131.1, read on the forward strand.
TACAGACACATGTATACGCATACATGTATGTGTATAAATCTATGTTATTGTTATGAAAGGCCCAAAGACTGATATAAAAAAAAAAAATATTGGAAAATACCAGGATTATAGCTGCCTGCACTACCTTCATTCTTTAAATTTTATATGCACTGCAAGACAATCTTTAACTGGTGATCACATAGTTTTTTCCATTCAATCTAGTCAACAGTTTGGGATTCTATTTCTTCATTACTGAACATGTTGCTACAATTATGTGGGTGCAATTACTAATTTCCTTCTGATTTATTTTTTAGGGGTTTTAATAACAGCATCTTAGTCTTCTCACTTTTCAGATCAGTGAAGTCTATCACCACTGGATGCTGAGCAGCATCTCTGCATGACCAGGATAAAAGCAGCAGCTCTGCCTCATAGCATGGGCAGATCCCATCTGCAGAAAGGTCCACGGGAAAGAAAACATCCGACCAAGTCATCAAGTCTCTTGTCTGAAGATACAGCCCTGAATCCCTAACTGAGACTCCTGAATGGTCTCCTTAAGTAGATTCTGTGCTTTAGAATAAATACATCTGAAGACAGTGAAAAAGTAGCAGCTAACCTTAAGAATAGAAAACTCAGGACACCACTTTTCATATAAATTACCAATGAAGAAAAGGCAAGAACTCATCAAAAGTCAGACAAAAGACCTAGTGACTTCCAATTTAAATTTCCCATAAAACATCTCCTTAAAAGACATTTTACAACACTCTTGCATATTAAAGACAAAATGCTGTCCATTTGCTGAAGTTATCTAAAGCCAAGTGCTGGCCAATCAAAAAATAATATAAAATAAGAAAAAAACATGATTATTTTTTAACAAGAGCTTAAGAAAACATCATCTTGCATCTGATGAAGGCCTTTGGCACAGGAGTAACAATATCTGATCTCCACAGAATGACAGTGAAAGTGAGTCTGTTCACATTTTTTCACTGCATGGAAAAAATATCTATTCACAATGAAAATACACTCTATACTATCCTGCAAATTGAACAAAAAGATATTTAAAAAAAAAACCCAAAAAACAACAGACCTTCCTTTTAGAGTCACACAACAATCTTTCAAAAAATTAAACACTGCAAATGGCAAAAAGAACAATGCCAAAGACGCTATTTCAATTAAAGAAAAAATGAAAAGGTTTACTCCTAGCAATGCAACAACATAACCTAAATAGTAACCACATTTAAATGATGTAAATGCAAAATTTAAAGGGAACAACTGAAAACCATTTGCAAGAGACAAAGTCTTTCCCGCCACATGTGAGCAATGCTAATAAATGCTCTTTGCTGGTACCCAGGACATTTTCTGTATTACAGACTTATTTTCCAATTTGATTTCTCCCCGGGCACATGTGCCATGTGTTTGCTGCCCATATACATGCATTGCTTAATTTACTCCACAGTTGGAAGAGAAGGAATCATTGAAGGATGTTTTTTCCCAGGTGGTTTTGGTGAACTCCTTTATCCCACTCATGTAAACACACATAATCATAGAATGGTTAGAGTTGGAAGGGACCTTAAAGATCATGGAGTTCCAATCCCCCTGCCATGGGCACGGCCACCTCCCACCAGACCAGGTTGCTCCACGCCTCATCCAGCCTGGTCTTGAACCCCTCCAGGGATGCGGCAGCCACAGCTTCTCTGGGCAACCTGTTCCAGTGCCTCACCACCCTCACAGGAAAGAATTTCTTCCTAATATCTAATCTAAATCTCCCCTCTTCCAACTTAAAACCGTTACCTCTTGTCCTCAGCATGTTCCGGTTTGCCGAGCTGTGACTTAGGACAAAGTCCCAATGTTTAGTTAGCCAGAAGATTGTTTCCATCCTGTGATTCATTAGGTCCCTACGGAACCCTCAACTTCCTTTATTTTGTACAATGACAAATTATATTAGTTTGTCTTATTTTGATAACCCTTCTAATTAATGTCCTGCACAGGAAACTTTATTACTGCCTGAAAACAGACTCATAAGACTCATAAAACAAGGACTTTTCCCATTACCAGGGTGGCATGAGTGACAGTTGCACATAACTTTGGGATCATGAGTGAGCAGTGCTTCACGCCGTTTCTTTTTATCAGTGGGCAATTTTTGCTCATGAACGAGCTGGTTTCAATTCTTGCCTTTTTTTTTTTTTTTTGCAAAGGAATGTCAGATATTCTACAAGTAGGCATATAAAGGTTACAAGCCTGACAGTTCAAAACATAGTAAACAAACCTGGAACTGTAGGATTTCAGAATAGCATAGAGGTTACATACATTCAAATGATGCATCCAGTTTGAGAATGAATACACGATTTGGTTTAAAAAAACAACAAACCAAAGCAAAAACACTTGAAGGAGCAGGCTGTAAAGAACCAAGAAAGCTCAATCCTTCTTTCGGTTTAAATCCTCATTTTTCCTACTCCCTTCTCCCATCGCTGTTGTCTCTTTCTCTGTATGGGCAAGTAAAGGTGAGCCTTCCTTCCTCCTTCTCCTTTCAATTTATACCCAAATAAAACAGTTAACAGCTGCAGAAATAAAGCTGGGAAGTGAAGAAAGCACATCACGTTCATTCAGAAAATGTACAGCCCTTGGAAAACACAAAATTCACACTAATTATGATTAAGTACTTAGCATTTTGTGTAAGTAAACCTATCCTTATGCTTGTCTCTCTATTTTCACCATTCCTTTTCCTAGTTGCAGCAAATGACTACCCAATCTTTATTTAAGTCTCTCAAGACTTGACATACCGCTGAATCTCTGCATCTCACTGAGTAAGTGCTGTTCTTATGAATTACTGCCACAATTTAAAATAATCTACATATTCCAGTACAGATTATTCAGCTGCTGACCTGTGTTCTGTGCTTCAGTTGAGACCAAAGGACTGATTCTGAATTACCTATATTATCTATGTAAGAAATATATATCTTCTAATAGTGATAAACCAGAAAAAAACAAAATTATCATAAGTGCATATGAAAAATGTTCATATACGCATATATGTAACAGAAAACCCAAATCATGCTCCCTCAAAGGAAGCAAGAGTGAAATCATAGAATGGTTAGAGTTGGAAGGGACCTTAAAGATCGTCAAACTCCAACCCCCCTGCCGTGGACAGGGACACCTCCCACCAGACCAGGTTGCTCAAAGCCCCATCCAGCCTGGCCTTGAACACTTGAAGGGATAGGGCAGCCACAACTTCACTGGGCAACCTGTTCCAGTGCTTCACCACCCTTACAGGAAAGAATTTCTTCCTAATACCCAATCTAAATCTCCCCTCTTAATAAGGGTTATGTAGCAGTTCAAGTTCTACAAAATTAAACTCTCCCATAGTAAGATAAAAGTGAGCAATCAAAAAAAAAAAAACCCAGCAGGTATCACGTACAACATGATTTGGAGCCAGTGAAGCTCCTTTAAATTGACATTACTACATTCTAAACCAGCCAACCTGGTGCGTTTGACTTCAATCATTTGACATCAGCTGAAGAGATCAGAGTCTATCTTCCAGCAGAGACACATTAGCTGACAGGCAGAAAGCCACAACCCTGTTACCATGAATTCCATCATTCATGACAGCCTCCAGGATGAGGTATCACACATTACAAAAGATTTCTAGGGGATAAAACATTTAGAGGATGCAGTCCGTGATGTGCTGTAACCAGTCTGTCATGGACAGGTAAAGTTTCTGACAGGGAGGGAGGGAGAGACTTTGGGGCTCTGCTATTTATAAACACACCTGTATTTTTGGTGTGCACGCGTGTCCCTTCGCATATTCCCTTGCTGAACTCTGTGCTACTCTGAAAATGTTGTTCACTCTGCAAAAAAAACAAATCTGATCTCTTCCCAGAAGCCTCTCAGTACCTCAGAAACAAAATGTAAAGGACTGAAGGTCAAATCTAGTGCTAAACTCAACAATCAAATCCCGTGAAAAGCAGGTGTCGGTGCTACTGCTACCACAGAGAGCATCCTCGGAAGGTGAACTGTTGGTAATTCATGCTGGTAACAGATGCCCAGTTGATACCTTCCCAACACAAGGGAAGTCATTCCTTAACAGCCTTTTTGATTTAAGTAGTACAGCATGATCTTATCACCTACAAATGCGACACCTGAAGTATGAACACGGAGCTACTACCCTATCAAGAGATGATACTAAGAAATCCTTACTTTTTAATAATCATCTAATAATACTACATTTTCCACTGATCCAGTCCACCCCAACAACAATCTTGGACAGAGAGGGTGAAGATGAGGAAAAACTTTTCCTCTTTCCTAAATATTGCATGAAACAATTTCCAGATGCTTTTAAATCAGCGTATGTGCAAGACTTCAGCTGTTTTGATGCCAAACCTCTCAATGGTAGTTTAATAACCATGACAAATTCTTGTCCCATTTCTCCTAGTTACGCAGCCTCTTTTTTCTTGACAATATGCTGAATAATATTGATTTGTCCTAAAGCAGGATCTTTGAGTTCCTTTTCTAAGGATCTGAAAAGATATTAATATTTTATTATAATAATTATACTTGGAAATAGTCTTACTGCATTTGCAAATTGTATTGGATATGATACAAAAATTAACTAAAAGAGTTCTTGTTCCACCTGAAACACTAAGCAATTTAAAAGCTTGGACCCTTCTGATTAACAACTTCTTGCGTTCCCTGTTGAACTTTTTTTGTAGGCACAATTTTCCCTGTAACAGACATCTAAAACTTGTATCTAACCATAAAGAACAGTATAGACTTAATTAGAACCTCTAGTCTTAGCACATATAAATAAATACAGTTTTAGGGGCAGCATTAAGTCATCTATAAATCCCTACAGATCAGTTACTAAACAAACACCATCAGTCAACAACGAATTTGACTTCAAATTAAAACTTGAATTCATTATGCTCTTCAAATACATTATGCTTGAACCAAAAAATGTACACAACCTCCTCATTTTAAGGTGGGATTTTTTGGTTTTATATTGCTTGATATGCAAATATAAAAGCATTTATTATAATTACAATATGTGCACAGAAACTTCAAATTCATACTTGCATTCTGATACAAATCGGATGGAATTTCTCTCTCAACTTTTATGCCTATCTCCTAGATATTTAAACCCCAGCCAGCCAACAACGGATCCCTTTATTAGGCATCTGAGGAAATAAATTTCTTGAAAGATTCCCCTCCTCTCTAATTCGGAAACTAATTTTAGGATGATGTGAATCATCCTTCAGAGATGCTCACTGACTTCTGCATGTCGGTGTATTCTTTTTGCAGAATTTCACTTAATATAAAGCAGTGTACATGTTGTTTAAAACACACCAAAAAAATCAATCGTGAAATGTGATGCAGACTCTAAAAAGTCTGTTTTTCAAGAATTTGACTTATTAGTGCAGTCATCTGCTATAACAGCCGGACCACATGAAGTACATAGCGGTTTGAAGCAGCGGCCATATAAATCTGTCCAAACCAACCCTTGATTTAATAGAGTTCAGATCAACTTTGAAAATAGGAAGCTGGAACTATAAACCTCCGAGATATCAAAAGTCAACCAATCAAAGGTAATCACACTGGCAACTTATTTTTTAATTCAGAAGCTCAAACCTGGACTTAATCAACAAGTATGAGCTCTTCTTACAAATGTTTACGACACACCGTGCCAGTTTTACTGCAGGCATAAAAGCCATTTCTACAGTTTAGTCTTACACATGTATTATGGATGGTAAAATGGACGTGAATTTTGAGAAGAAATCATTAAATTACATAATGAGGACTGTGTAGTCCATTAACATGAGTAATATGACAAAATCCAGGTAGTAAGCAATAAATTTAAATCTGCAGTCAGATTCAATTATAAAATTAGCTTTTTTTTTTCTAGTAAGGGATATATACCCGCACAAACACCTACATCTAAAGTGAAGGTTGACTGTAACTACATACTAACAGCTCAGTAAGGATGTGCTGTTATTAAGGATGACAAATGTGCAAAAACCCCTATCAGGAGCCCGGAGCACATAAAGAGCTCCTGATTTAAGAGTTCCGGCATGTGAATGTCAGAGGTCAAAGCAATGAGCTATTAAAGATACTTTCACTTCCTCAGAAATAAAGTGCTGTCTTGGGCTGGGAGGGGAAAGGTTAGAAAAGCTGTTTATCTGCCGCTCCGTTCCCCTTCTTCCTTCTGTCAGGAAATGGTACACGCTCCTACACCCCGCGCGGGGTTAACCCCAGGGCACGGTCATTCCTGGAGTAAGTGCCCGGCTTTGATTTAAGCCAGCACAGACCACAGGGCTGCAGGTTGCCTTTTCTCCAAAGGCGGGTTTTGAGGAGAATCTCAGCTCCCTCTCAATGGGATGGAAAAGCCCAGACTCTGCACTGCTTTACTGCTAAAGGAAGGGTGAAGCCACAGCCACCGGTTTACATACAATTAAGGGGGTCATTAACGAAAAGAAAATATCACTTTGTAGTAGTTAGAGCTAGAATGAGAATTAAAAATAGATGGAGCATGATGTTTAGCCAGTGAGAAACACGTGGAGAAGGGAAGGAGGTTGTCCCCATCCCAGGAGAGGGGAGAGAGGCTGTTCCCTTCCCAGGAGAGGGGAGAGAGGTTGTCCCCTTCCCTGGAGCCACAAGGAGGAGCATAATTAGCAAAGAGCTAGAATAAGAATTACAAATAGATGGAGCAGGATGTTTATCAAACGTATTAAAAGAAGCATGACCAGCAGGTCGTAGGAGGAGATTTTACCCCTCTACTCTGCACTCATGAGACCCTGCCTGGCGTACTGTGTTTCCAGCTCTGGAGTCCTCAACAGAGAAAGAACAGGGACATGTTGCAACAGGTGCCATGGAGGGCCACAGAGATGATCAGAGGGATGGAGCGCCTCTCCTGTAAGGACATGCTGAGAGAATTTAGGTTGTTCAGCCTGGAGAAAAGAAGGCTCCAGGGAGACCTTATAACAGCCTTCCAGTTACCTGAAGAGGACTGCAGGAGAGATGGGGAGGGACTCTGTTAGGAAGTGTAGTGATAGGACAAGGGGTAACGGTCTTAAATTGGAAGAGGGGAGATTTAGATTAGATACTAGAAGGAAATTCTTTCCTGTGAGGGTGGTGAGGCACTGGAACAGGTTGCCCAGAGAGGTGTTTAAGGCCAGGCTGGATGGGGCTTTGAGCAACCTGCTCTAGGGAGAGGTGTCCCTGCCCATGGCAGGGGGGTTGGAACTGGATGATCTTTAAGGTCCCTTCCAACCCTAACCATTCTATGACAGACCCTCAATTTCTGTGTTTTATTTGTTACTAAAAACAGAACAATCCGTTATTAATCATTTGATCATGAAAATTTCATGCCGTTTCAAGGAGATTTAGAGTGCAGAGCTTTTATGATGAGTGAAGATAGCTTTTATGAGCTATCATCTTACCAGATTTATCAGCTGAGTGTGGACGATGTCTTCCACCAGTATTGCAGTTTCATGGAGTGGCCTGCGAGCATCTCCCAGGGAAAACCTGAAAGAAAAGGGTTTATTACAAGGTTATGAAAATTATTTTTAAGAAAAGTAGGTGGTCTCCCTAAAAATAAAAAGAAAAAACATTAATAATAACCAACCTTAATACACCTGTAATTACAGAAATAGACCACTCAGTGTGGCGCAAGGAATATAAACCAAAGTAATCGGATTAAACTGATTAAAAGAACAAAAGAGTTGCATAAATGTATTCTAAAGCACATAGTGAGAGAAAAAAAATGGAAAATTGAAGAAATGGAGGAAAATCTAGTTTGTAGAAACATTTGAAAAGAAGTAGGCAAAGCTGTAACATTTGCAATACTAGGAGTAATTCTGTATTTACATCCCTCTTTGCTTAAAAATTACCAAATAACTACTTTAAAATGTAAAATGCTAGCAGATATTTATATCTCAAATCTAAATGCCAAGATATGGAAGGAACAACTATGAATTAAAGGTAAACATTTTTATACAGAATAATATACGAGAGGCTCTTAAAGCCTATGCTGCAAGATTAAATGATGAGAGATGATAGTGTTCACATAATATTACAAACAAAAGCAAAGCCACTCCAGCAGTCGTTTTCATATGAGTAATCATGATAACAGGCTTTTTGCAAGGTTTTATCTTCTCTAAGAAATACCAGAGATTGCTCCATACACCTGCCTTATCTGCTAGGACTGCTCCTTTGATCTGGGACAGGCCGTGGCCACCACCAGCCGTTAAAGAGACTGGATCTGAATGCTGGCCCTTCAGTTTATAGCCCCTCTGACCCAATGCAGAGCCTGAACATGTCCCATACAATGAGATCATTGAGTCCAACCATACACAGACCAGGAAAACGAAAACAACCACCAAACAAAAAAACCACTGAACCCCACAAAACAAATCACCCAACCCAACAATCTCGGCTGCTAGACCATACCCAAAAGTGCCACATCTACACGTTTCTTAAATACCTCCAGGGACGGTGACTCCATCACCTCCCTGGGCAGACTGACCCAGTACCTGACCACTCTTCCAGTAAAGTAATTCTTCCTAATATCTAATCTAAACCTTCCCTGCTGCAACTTCAAACCATTTCCTCTGATCCTGTCATTATTCACATGGGAGAAGAGGCCAACACCCATCTCTCTACAACCTCCTTTCAGGGAGCTGCAGAGTGCAATGAGGTCTCCCCTCAGCCTCCTCTTCTCCAAACTAAACATGTCCAGTTCCCTCAGCCTCTCCTCATATGTCCTCCCTGTCTGCATCTAAAATCTTGCTCACCATTAACTATCAGCTCCCTAAACGGCAGGAGAAGTAGAGGTGTTGCAACCCAGACGGAGCAGCACATTGGTTTGAAAAGAGACAGATATTGAATCTTTTTGCTCCATTCTGCTGCAAAACGATATGTCAGAGCGTATGCTGAAACGCCAAGGAGACAAATCAAACTCAACTGCACTAACGATGACATAGAAAATCAAGTTCCAGAAGCATCTACTTTCTTCCTCCAACAGCTATTTCTATCTCAGTTTGCCGTCACTGCTTTCCCATGTAACTCCTGCCAACTTATTTCCCACACACAGAAAACAAGACACTGGCACGGTGGTTTCAGCAAAAAAATAACCCCCCACAAACACACCTACCCACAGCCGCTTCCTTTTCCTCTGCAATGGATACAGGATTTTTTAGACACTAAAACAAATGTAAAGTTTCAATACTTGTAGTTGTACAGCACTTTATACATTCCCTGATTCTGACATCCTCATAGGATAATATTCTTTAAGACAGCAAATACAACATTTTTTTAGCCCTTTCTGCTACCAGAGGTAATAACTACACATGCACAAGCAGTTAAAGTAATAAACTTGCCCATTTTTTTCCCCCCACTTTTGCCATTGTACTTCTAGTAGAATAAACACTAAACTAAGAGTCAGGGGGCTCAGATTTTTGCCAAGTTGCAGAATATGAGGTAGGTTAAGAAAACCAAAAAAAAAAAAGAAAAAAGGAACCCAAAATTTGGTGCCCTTGTTTCTGGGAACTGAAACTGAACTTGACGTTTTAATATAACTTACAAATTTTATTTCATGTGTGCTTTGCTTTTAATGGTTCATTAGAGAGCCTTTTAAAGAACCTTCCATTCCCTAGAAGTATAAATAAGTCCTCCTATGAAACATAAAAATTCTGTTGAAAACAGAAAAAAGCTGTTCTCCCTCAGGTAAATACTGAAGAGGAAATACATCAAAAAGTAACACCAGAAGTGCATCAAAACACTAAAACAGTATGGAAGAGCATCCTGACCATAGAAGCATCTACCCATTAAATCCCGTTTCAAAGGTTTGTCTGTTTTATGGAACCATTTTTACAAGGGGGTGATCAACTTACCCGGATTTTCACAGGAGGATTAAAATAGTAGCGTGGAGAAAGAAAAGACTGCTGCAGCTCTTTTATTGTTTACTTTCAGCTTCTATTTCTAATTTATTTAAGTTACTGCAATGATGTTTTCAGGCTCATCGAAAGGGGTAAGTGTCCAAGCCACTAAATGCCTCCATGAAGTATCATGTGTAAAACACACACACTTGGCACACGCCAAGGTATGACAGATACTCATGGTTCAAGGACCTACGTTTGTAAGAACCTCACCATCTTGAGCTGCTACAGAAATAGATAAAGTCCTTTCTTTGCTACATTTTTCGGGGTTTTAAATGCCTATGAAAAGGTATTGGGGCCAGCCTCGCTTCAAAAACCCCGACACAGAGCTCTCCAGGTGGCCAGACCACCAGGAGAGTAGACCGTGGAGACAGAAAGCTGCTGCGATCTCCCATCCTCCACAGCCTCAGAAAAGGTGTCCTGGCCAGAAAGGAAGTATAACCAGGCTGGCTGGGAGTGCACTAAGCTAGAATAAATAGTTTCCCTTACTGGGGCTTCTATTGAGTTCATACCATAACAAAGCTGCCCCAACCCACGTGGAATTTACCATCTTGAATAAATTTGATGAATCTAGCCCAGGAAAAGTATAAAAGCAGTGAGGTAGACTGGTGGGAAAAATGCATTTTTTTTCTTCTCTAGAAATCCCTAGCAATTTTCCTTTTTTGTTTCTACAGGAAAGATTTGCAGCAGCAGAGATGGGACCTTCAGAACTGACGAGGTTTTTATGCATCAGAAGATCTCAAGCAGAGCAAGCAGATACTTCTACTGTCCTTACCACAGTTTCTACCTGCAACTGGAGTGGGATTATGGATCACAGGGTCCACATGCCCGCAGGAGAGACCTACACATTGTGTGTGTAGCTCACAAATAGGATAAGATGTTTGGGATCACGTATCCATCATAGAATGGTTAGAGTTGGAAGGGACCTCAAAGACCATTGAGTTCTAACCCCCCTGCCATGGGGGGCACTGCCCACTAGAGCAGGTTGCTCAAAGCCCCATCCAGCCTGGCCTTAAACACTTTCAGGGATGGATCAAAATGGCCATAAGTCTGGGCTGGATATGGGAGAGACCAAAGGGTCTGTGAGTTGGCTACTGGAGGGACCAGGAGGTCCACACCAGTTGCTGGGGAGACTGGGGATTGATAGAGAGACCCGTTTGTGTCTGTATGTGAGGACTGAGGCTCTCCACTGTTGAATGACTGAGCTTGAGGCTACTAGATTTGACAACTCCTAATTTGAGACAGGCATTGAAGTATCAGACTCAGTGTCTCTGTGAAGGACAATATTTGCACAGGGAGAAATACACAGAAAAAAATACCAAGGAGGTTCAAAAGAAGTCAAAGGAGCTTGGAAGGTGTTTAGCCAACATGTAAAAGGCACATCAAGATGAGTCGCAGCCTGCACGTAGACAACTGCTTGCTGACATCTGAACCTGGGTGTCTGTACCTGCAAAGCTGACTCCCACCCTGCATTTTTATCTGACCAGCCAAGCAGATTTTGATCAAGAGATAATTGCTCACCGCATACAGGATCAGCTAATTCAGCGTTACAAATCTAAAACCAGGCAGAGATCCCATAAAATCACAGAGGACAAATCAACTACAAGACATATTTGGACAGGATAATATCTGGGCTCACGTCTCCTCAGTATTGTAACACTATTCAGTAAATTTCTTTTTCTGTCAGCTGTTTGGCCAGAATTCATCTGGGATATGCAGCACGTTAATTCTCAGAGATGTTTCCATACTATAAGCAAGCGTCCTCCTAAATACATGAATTATTTGAGACCCGAGAGCCAGGTGGTGACAAAGAAAATCTGTTTTACAGTGCTGAGCATAATAACATCCAGAAACCTTCCAGCAATTCGAATACCAGAAGGACAAAAACTGCAAATCACTAAAAATCAGTAAGAATAGACTTTGGAAAATCATTAATGTCGTCCATTGGGGTAACTCAGCTTGGTGCCATAAGAGGCTGACTCTGAAGGCAAAAATATCGAGATCTGGTCCCTTATAAGACTTAAGATTGGGAAACTACAGTTTTCCTTCTGATGAGCATAGGAATGAGCCTGTCATTGCAACAGATTTCCCAGAGAAAATAAGGATAGTACTTTTTTCAAAGTCTCAAAAGCTAAAGCTACCTCTTCCCTCTCCAGTTTGTTTGCCACAGCCGTTACTGAACAAATTAGGGAGAAGCAAAGACTAAAAGGAAAGAGGTGATTGGTGCCAAACCAGCAAATTGATTAGACATGCAGAGGAGGAGGAAACATTATGCGGAGAGTGGAAGAGGAAAGAAAGAACAAAATCCATGAGGAAGAAACTGCCCAAAGTAAAAGGATGATTGCAATAGGGGAAGGAGGTATAAGCAACGAGGTCTCAAAATTATTTCTGTTTCATAATGAAGATGAACTATATCAAAAGAGGTGATGTGTCAGATGGACGTTTTGTAAACATGGTTCCTTCCCTTGGTAAAGGGGTGTTACTTTAAAAATAAAATAATCTTACTTGCTTATTGCCTTAGTTTAATGGAAAAGGGAACATTTTAAAACACTGACCTATATTTATAAACCAGCACATTCTACTAGTACTACCTGGAGAAGCTCTAGAATTTATACTGCTATTTACATGTTTATTGGGTAACTTACACCAAAGCCCATTTAAAAAGAAAAGGTAGTCTTAACTCCAATCAGACTTCACAGTTAACAAATTTATCAGCTTGGATTAATGAAACAAATTTACATAGGTCGCATACATCACACTGAATGCAATTCTTTACCAGGATTTAGTGCAAGTATGAGAGATATAAAGCCAAACTGCAAGTTGTAGCTGTGTTAGCTTTTTCTTTAAAGTTTAGACAAACCATGTTTAAGTTACAATAAAAACAAGCATTCAAAACCAACAGCAATTTTAATGCAGAAATTGCAAAAATTAGGGTCATTTTCCAAATTTTTTCTGCCAAGACCTACAGGGGCTAAACTTGGAAGAAAATCCTTGCATTTTGCAAGAAGCAATTCTTGGAGATTCAAACTGTCTTGTGCTGTTTGGTACATTGGTAATCATGCGACAGTGGTTTTAAAAAGCTTGTGTGGCAACTTCTAAATAATCTGCTTACACTTTACACCACCAAGGCTCCAGGGCTTCTTTACACTGACTGCTGTGCGTCTCTTACAGCCCCACCGAGCAGATCACCCACTCCGGGCAAGACCAAGGCAAACTTCACCGCATGGTTGGAAGAATTAGACCATGCAGCCATTTGGTCTATCAGGAGAAAAGGGATCAAATGGAAGAATTCATTTCTGCATGACTTTTGACTCGTTGGGGAGTGTTTACCACCGTCTAAACTGAACGTGTTCTTGGCACTGAGAGGAGTTGTCCTAAATGTAAAGAGGAAACCAGAAATGCTGATTTAAGCGGTATCCTAGGCTTCAGTTTGGGCAGTTAGTGCTGTAATCAAGCAAGGTCTACACTAACATTGGCAAATACACCTCCTACCTAATACAGGGCTGGTGTAAACTTGCAAAGAGGTTGCACTAAGCCCACTACAGAGAAGTACTAACAAATTTAACTTCCAAAATCCAGAAAGGCTAAGCATACAGATTTTTTTTTTTACATCCTCACAGAAAGAACAGCTGAAAAAGTAGACTCTGGATACTTTAAGAGTCCAGTTTGCTCCAGGACGGCACTCTTCCTTGTGTTAACTACGAGGTACAAGGACGAATACTGAGGTCCCCTATTCTCACCTGTGCTAAGCTACTCCATGTAACTCCAACCGCTTTAGGATGAAATCACACTAACAGAAAACCCAAGAAGAGATGAGGAGAATATCCTCATTCTCTAATACGGACACCCAAGAGCCAACTGTGACCCATGCTGCCTTCTAATATGAACCCATCTAATCTATATGGTTAGTCTTATGTCCACAACTAATAGAGAATACAACAGGACCCACAGTTCCCAATTTCAATCAGTCCTCTTCTGAGGACACTGGAAATCATAAGCCATTTACCCTGGGGAAAAGGAAGCTGAGAGGAGATCTTAGTGCTCTTTACAATTACCTGAAAGGAGGTCGTAGCCACATGGCGATTGGTCTCTTCTCCCAAGTAACAAGCAACAGAATAAGAGGAAATGGCCTCACATTGCACTAGGTGAAGTTTAGGATGGATATTAGGAAAAATTTCTACACTGAAAGGGTAATAAAACATTGGAAAATGACGCCCAAGGAAGTGGTGGAATCATCATCCATGGAGGAATTTAAAAGATGGGTAGACACGCTGCTGAGCAACATGGTTTAGTGATGATTTTGGTCAGTGTCAGGTCGATGGTTGGACTCGATGATCTCTTCAAACCCAGACAATTCTATGGTTCTATGATAAGGTGTATGTTCATCTACATACACTACATATAAACTGTTGGACCTGGGAGCACTCACCACCACCCAAATCTGGGTACTTGCTCCTACTGTCCTTGAATATTGAATTACCAAATCTTTACTAAAAGGAACTCGGCTTTAGGAAAAGACTTTTTCCAAAACGTGTATGGCAGTGAGAACAGTGAGCACAGGAAAAATTGGAAATGTCAGCTACAAAATGTTTCCTTTCTCGGCATAAAATTAAGCTGTGATGATGTTCACAGACACTGCAAAAGCACAAACAACATGAGAAACACTACATAACACCATTTAATTACTCAAAAGTACATAGTGACAAAGGGATAAAATATAGAAAAGGAACATTTAGAGAAAATTAGAAGGAAAACATCTGAAAATAAAAGGAGTTAAAGCCCTCTGCAACCATCTCTGAAGGAACAGAAGTTTCACTGCTGGAAACACTGAAAACTAAGCTTAACTGAGGGGGGTCTTGTGATGTCAAACAAGTACACAAAAAGAAATCTTCAGTATTCGACTTCAAATATTGAAAAAAGAGATCTGAGCACATTCTAAAGCGGTATTTCACCTGCAACTAACAGACCCATACCGCTGGAACTCCGTATTTGGAGTCTGAAATAAGCTTCAAGGATGCTTATAATTACTAACATCCTAAAACCAGGAAGAAATTTTAGAATTAGTAATTGTTTTGAACTTACTGAAAAACATATTAATGCTTACTTAACAGTCTTCACTACAGATACTTCTCAATTATGATGATGGAAAGAAACATCCAAAGGCACCAGTCGAGTTCATTGCTCCACTGAGGTGAGATCCAAACAAGGTAAGACCTTTTTAAGAGAAATTGTGTTTACCTGAAAATGGAAGTAGCTTGTTGACACCATGAGTGTTTAAATGGCAAAGTCTGACAGACAGCAGGATTAACAATTTCTAACAGCTTGCCAAATGAAAAGTCCGATTCTTCTCACGTGAAGACAAACCCTGTCCTCAGTAACGAATTCCTCAGGGAATGCATTTAAGAGACACTAAAGTCTCACAACTTCATGGGAGGTCACCATGTCTTGAGTCAATAAAGTATTTTGCATAAGCAAAATCATGTTCTTCCGCTGATCTTGAAATTGTTTTAATAACTTGTAGAAACAAACAAAAAAATCCTATTTTTTCTCTTTAGAAAGAGTAACTTTTGTTAATGTTTCTTTAAATATGCTATAGTATACGCAGTAAGAAATTTTCCAATTTTCTTTTTCCTTAAGAAATTCATATTCATACTTGGAAAATTACTGTCTGGCAGGACAGAAGGTGGGGGGGGGAAAGAGAAAAAAGAAGATACCACTATGCCACTGCTACTCTGTGGATCACAGAACAGTTGAAGTTGGAAGGGACATTTGGAGGTACCTTGTCCAATTCCCTTGTTCCCATAAGTTTCTCTGGGGCTGTGTCCTATTCTGTTTTGAGTATCTCCAAGGATGGACACTACACAACCCCTCTGCATAGCCTGTTCCCACTCATTTGACCACCCTCACAGTAAAAATGCTTCTTATATTTACGTGGAATTTCCTGTATTCCCGTTAGTGGTCACTGCCTCTTGTCCCATCATTGACCACCACTGAAAAAATCCTGGCTCTGTCTTCTTTACACCCCCTCATCAGTTATTTATAGACATTGATAAGATCTCCCTGAGCCTTCTCTTCTCCAGGATGAATAGTCCCAGTTCTCACAAGCATCTGCTTTTACAAGGTCCGTTCCAATTCTGACCGTTCTATAATTCTTTGGTTCTATGAGAGATGCTCCAGTCCCTGGATCATCTTAGTGGCCCTTCACTGGCTTGCTCCAGTATGTCCATGTTTCTCTTGTATTGGGGAGTCCAGAAATGGACCCAGTAATCCAGATGCATCTCACCAGTGCCAAGCAGATGGGAAGGATCACCTCTCTTACCTGCTGGCAACAGCCTGCCTAGTGCAGCAGAGGATGCTACCACAAGAGCACACTACAGGCACATGTCCAACTTGGTGTCCACCAGGACACTCTCTACAGTCTTCTCTGCGAACCCGCTTTCCAGATCACAGAATAACTGAATGATACAGGGTTGGGAGGGACCTCGGGGGATCATCTAGTCCAACCCCCCTGCCAAAGCAGGTCCACCCAGAGCAGGCTGCACATGTCCAGGTGGGTTTTGAATGTCTCCAGAGATGGAGACTCCACCACCCCTCTGGACAGCCTGTTCCAGGGCTCTACCACCTTCAAAGTAAGGAAGTTCCTCCTCGTGTTTAAATGGAATTTCCTGCATTCTAGTCTGTCATCCCCGGGATCCTTCCTCTTGGCTTTTCCAGAGAGAGAAATTGTATTTGTTTCCTTCCATTCTTCAGGAAGTTCCTACAGTTGCCAGGACTTCTCTTCATGAGTAATATCATACATAGAATCAAAGCAGAATACTGTATATGATGTTATTGGAGGAATAAATATGTAAAGTAGACTCTAATTTCAAGCAGAAAGTATAAAACTATCCATACTGAAATTTATGACTGCAGTTAAAACATGAAAAATTAATTCAGGTATATAAAAACACAACTTAGAAAATGCATTTGAGTAAACTGTTTTTAAAACATTTTTCCTCCCTCATGATCTACTCTTTTATGAACTGTCACTATGCAAAGTATTTTCAGCTTTGATGCAAGATGTCATACAGGTCTACTTGCAACAAACTATTTATAGGTTTATTAGACACATACACCTCTTTCAGGGTGAATCTGTCTAAATTCCGTCCAAAAAACCCAAGTATTGTTAAAAGCTCTGCAGAATAATCTTTCCACATATGTTTTTACTGAACTAACTTGGTTACCCTTTGTAAACTGTTGTAAGTACAATACCCATGAGCTGAGAATGAGTGTGATTTTGTAAAATAAGTAAATGCTAGAATACAGGCAGCTATTTTATACAGGTGTTTTTAAAAAAGTTCTGCTTATTAACAAAAGACAATAGGCTTCGCTCTGGTTTGGTTGGGTTTCTTTTTTTCTTCTCTTATACTATTGTCAATACTTTCTAACTGCTGAAAATCAGCAGATTTATCCCAACACAAAGCTGTGGCAAGAACTCTTTTCAGTACCATTGTATACTAATCAGAATGCACCAAACTCAAATGGTTAAGTGTCTTAAGCCCAAATTAATTTTACAAATCCTTATGACTGGGAAAAAGACGTAATTTACTCCAGTTGTATAACCTAATATGTTCCATTCATCCATTCACAAAGGGTTTCAGTTTTTCAGGAAACAAATGAGACAACTGTCTTTCTAGACAGTGCAGACTGGACTACGATCAGTCATTTCTGCTCTAGGAAAAAGTTCATCCCAACAATGTACCCAAACACAAATGGAATTCAACAAAGCCAAGAGAGATGAATTTGCAGTCTGCTCTCATGAGGACAGGGCAAAAAAGCGATGAGGAGAGCAGGAAGTCAAAACATCATCTCAGTGTATATATACATTATAAGTGTTAACCAAATGTGGAAATTCCTCGCTATTTTAAATCTAGATTAAAACCACAAGGCAATTTAAGCTAATCCACAAGACACAAAATATAAAGGAGGATGAATGCTTTATGCTACTTTTTAGAGAAATAATATTATTCCTTTTATATTCTCCAAAATATGAAGAGCGTTTTTCATTGTTTTAAAAGTTCACGTCACAACTTCCTGAGATCTTTGAGTGTTAAAGGATAATTACATCCAATTCTCAACTAATACATTTCTTTATCAGATGTTTACACATTTTATAACATCGGGGTTTTTTTACTTTACTACCCTTCCTGAAGTCCATGTCTGGAGAAAGGAAGTAACTTGTCCACAGCTGGTCTGTGGTTGGGAAAAAAAATACAAAAACCAAGTTATCCCCCTATGGCTCCCATTGGTGAGTGGCAACAAGTGCTCTGCTGACAAATCAGGCTTTGCAAATTAGATTTATTTTAATAGTAAACTAGCAAATTAGATTGAATTTTAATAGTAAAAGAAAATTATATGAAAAGTTCGCCTATGCATATAGAGAGCCTGTATTCTCATTATTTGTCTTTGCAGAACTTGTGTGAGATAGATGCTACAGCTCTCACTGCAGTTATTAAGGAGAAATATAAAGAGGTGGTGAAAAATATGACTCATCTCAAAAATACAGAAATATCAGAGACCTAAAGAGCATTATCAATCTCAGCATTTTTCACAAACACTGTAAAACTTAACTATGAAATAAATATTTGCAGTATGTCTAGATTATTATTTTTGTAGCTATTTTATATATATATATTAACAAAACTGCTGTAAAATGCTTAATTTGACTTTGAGGTCATCAGAGTTCCACAGACCACAGCTTGGAAATCCGTGCTCTAAATTACTGTTAACAACTTAGGGGCATAGCAGTTCATGCCTTCTACAATTAACGAAGCACCACCACCTCCCAATTGCCAAAAATCAACCCCCCTGTGAACTATGTACAGCAGTACCTACACATTATCACCCAACTGGTAAGTGAAAAACAGAAATAGAAATTATTTCCCCCCAAGGCACAGATAAAATACATCCACTAACAGGAAAAGATGCACAACAATTAAAATAGAGAATAATTCTTTCAGTTTTAATTTAGGGTTAACTTCGGAATGCCCTGAAACACCAGCAGCCTAATTTTTTTCTGAAATTAAAATTCTGCCATAAAATACATCAATTTCACTGAAAAACATTTTAAAATGTATTTAATTTCAGAAATCAAAATAAGCAGCCTTCCTAGAGTAAACTGGAAGTTCTGTGATAAAAATCTTTTCTGGAAAGTCAGTGCAATTTCATATCAATGGTGCACTCTTTCTCCTGCTTTCAAATGGATTACTTAAATGTTTTAAAATGTTATAACCCACAATAATCTGTTCCAGGCACCAACGAAAAGGAAGAAAAAAATTACAGAAGTCAAGATGTCGCCTGGAAGCACTTTATGGCAAACATTATAAAGATAACACAGAGCAGAGAAGCTCTGGTTCAATCCATTATAAATACCCCATTCTTCTTAAAATCACAAAAACGTATTTATAGTAAAGAACTCTTGCAGGCTTTTTCCTCAGAAGACTTCATTTATGTACAATTTGGCAGAATTTTTGGAACAAGAAAAGAAGAGTTTTATAAAATATTGATGTTTTACAGTCACCCTAGTCTTAATCTACGTGCTACAAAAACAAAAGAAAGGACCTTGGAAGATGACCACATCCGTGTCTACTAATTACACTTTAGTTCTTCATTATGTCTAAAGCGTGCTCTCTAGTAAATATACTGAGCACAGACACTAAATCATCATTTAGATAATTAACGCCTCATTAAAAACACAATTTATTTTTCTCATTTTATTACTGAGATAACCCATTATTTAAGGAAAAGTATGTTATTAAAAAAAAAATGGCATCTAGGAAACAGAAGATAGGGATATCTAGACCTTAGAAAGAATTTTTTCATAAGCAAACTTGAAGCATAAACGCTTAAAAAACCTTCACTCAAAAATTAAATCTTCAAAAATATGGAAAATATTTAGTTTACAAAGGAAAAAAAAAGCAATATCACAAGTACCAAATACGCACCATTCTCTGATTAATAAGAACAACACTGCAAAGAAGGATCCAAAGTTTAGTGCAGCGCCTACAAGCTATGGGTCAGGAATGAAAGCAAAAAGGAGGGACAAGAATTACTCTTGTAGGGCTCAACAGAAAGAAAAGGGTCACCTGAAAGAAAAGGGTAGTTACTTATTTCACTTTATTGATGATAGTTCAAAATGGGTCAATGTAAAAAACAACCCGACATCCACTCAAATTTGTCGTCTTTTTTTTTTTTTAACTTTTAAAAAATTGTCTTTTCTGACCTTTCTCAATAAAAAATAGACAAACAGGCGCTGTGTTCGTTCAGGAAAAATGTGCATACCTATTGCTATTCACTGGATTAGATTTGAATAACTGGCAATTTGGAGAGAATTCATGATAAAATTACAGTTGGATTGAATTTCTATGTTAAAGTGAAATTCTAATTTCAATTTCCAAATTTCAGGCTGCTCAAGCAGGGCCAAAACCAGTTAATACCAAATATAAGCGTTTAAAAGGGATTTATTTTTTTAAACACAGTCCACCCAACGTTATGCCCCATGCATGAGTTAACCAAGAAAATCATTACTAAGGATACATTATTAAGGATGTACTTTGCTTTCTTATCTGCAGAACGTAATGCAAAGTGGTATCAAGTAAAATCATAATTCTTCGATCTATCAAAACAGGTAAGCTAGACAAGATAAAAGAAAGCATACCAGGGAGTCCAAAAGTCATTCCAAAGAACATTTCCAACTACTTATAGCACATCTCTATGACCGCAGAAGAAAAAATTCTTGAAGGAATTAAGGACACGTGCAGCATCCTCACCAACACGAGCGGATGCTCAGTGGCGAGCAGCTTTTAAAAAGAACCACGCTTTCAAAATAAGAATTAATCTCTACAGACACAAGTCAGGAATTGCCATGCTTGAGGGAAGGGTGTTCCACATCCCAGCTCTCCCTTTTCTTCTCCCTCCTTAGGAGCCAAGGGAGCAATGGTCGGAGTCAGGGAAAGACCGAATTCTCCAAGAAAAGCTGCGGTTTCACTGAATCCCACACTAGAGAGGCAAAAGCAAATGTCATTTTCAGTATCAGAATGATGTGTTACAGGAGAGTAATTAATGTCTCCCTTCGTGCTGCGCTTATTGAACACTTCTCAGTTCCTTCCTTTCGGTTTCAGAGCCGGAGAAGAGAGAGCACGAGCCGCGCTCCGGGGTGCCACAAAACACCGATGTATTCTCCTTTCTGTTTTTTCTTATTTTATTTTTTTTTTTGAAACACCGTGACTGTGCTGCTATATCCAGGCACAGTCCTCGCTTCTTAAAGCTCCAGCTTGGCGTCACTCGACACACAAGCAAAGATGCTCGTGGCTGAGATTTGTGTGGTCTACGGTAAGCTCTGCTTCCTCGAAAATGTGTGGCATCATACAGAGTTTATTTTCGAACCTAAGTCTCTCGGGCACAGTATGTAAGTTTATTGTTTATCATTTTGCTTGGGGAAGTCTTCTGAGGTCAAAGTAAAAAGCAGGAGGTGATATTTGATGTAAATGTTCCAAAGCACGTTATGTGGTTGCATGGTTGCAGTGGCCGCCGGAGCACTTTGCTGGTGGTCCGTGGAGATCTGGCTGGTGGAAGGTGCTGGCTTTCCCCGTTTCCAGCTGCTATATCATATTTAATGTATTTTTAGCTTCACTTAATATTTGCCTAATATTCCTTTTCCATGTAAGCAATTAGTGTGGTTACCAAGGATGGCAACAGAAGGGACATTCAGCTGCCAGTGGGAGAAGAGGTGGTCTTTACAGCCGTGCACGGGAGAAGATCCACAGGAGGATCTCTTTATTAAGGGGTGGGGGGAACCCACCGAAGAGCCACAGCCTTAACACTTCTAATTGCTCCATTCACCGAAATGAACAATTTATTTATTTTTTTTTCTCAGAAAACCCTGCTGATACATTCATTATTATCACCAAAGACTAAAGAACAAATAAACAAGTTGTAGTTTTCAGCCTTCTGCTCTGAGTAAAAGCAGGAAGGAAAAATAAAAACCATCAAGTCACATTCCCTTCCCTGGTTAAACTTTTAAAAAAGACAGAGAAAAGCTATAAATGGATTATAAAAATACGTAGAATTGCTGGCCTTGATTTTTTCAGATTTATGCATTTTTAAAAAAAATTCTTAGATTTAAAATGCAACTAGAGATTACCAGGTACAATAGAAATGTCTGCAGAGTTAACTCACCCATCTGAAAAACAGAAAAAAAAAGTCTTCCAAAAAACATCTGACCATGACCCACTAGAACTTTGCTATTGGAACAATCATTTTTGAAAAAAAATTAAAGTTTCTACAATTCAAATAAATTTCCCACTTAGCCTCCACTGCCTTTACCCATATTTACTTGCTTTCATCTTGCCTTTGACTAATCAAAAGAGACTCATCAAATCAACTGGAGATAACTTAAAAAATATTACATGAAAAAATATTAAATGGGGAACATTTGCTGAACAAAGAAAAGCCTCTTTTTATACTTTTTCTTTATTTTCATTCTTATTTAATTATCCATGAAACTGCGCTGACTCCAATTTGCTCGTGAAGGTAACAGATGAGAGAAGTCAGTCCCTAGCCATGCCAGCACGCTTTATATAACCTTAAAGGAAAAAGATACTAAATATTAGAGAAGTTACAAATTAAAGCATTTGGTTTCTGAATTTTTACCCCTTCTCTAATGACAACGCTTGAGTCTGAGTGACTCTCATTTAGGAAAGCAGCCCCTGGAGACAGGGATTTTATGTATTAAAGGGAATCCTCGCCTCTCTCTGAAACGCAGCAGAGTTGAGGTTCCAAACATTTCCCCTCCTCCTCCAGATAAGAGAGGGGGATTTTTTACAATTCTCAGGAGTTTTTGCCCGATGCCTAGAAAACACCAAATCCCTTATTGGTTTTAGATGTCTGTAAGATGTCAGTGGAGCGGTCTCGCTGAATCGCTTTTCAAGACTTTGCAACCGAGAGCCTTCCTAAACCTCAGCTTAAGAAGGATTTAAGGAGACTAAATTTGCTCATCAACGGTTGACAGGGTAAAACACCAAATTGCACATGGCTGGATGGAAAAATCACTTCCATGTATGAGGGGTTTCCTCCCTTTTTTTCACCTTATTTATCATCTAATGGTTACTGTTCCTCCATCACTTTGACAGGGAGCAGCAGGTAATGCTGAAAAATTAAGCCACAAAAATAATATTAATAAGGTGGGTTGGTTTAGGGTTGGGGCTTTTTTTTTTTTGGGGG
>VXBW01008131.1:155003-203247 GCA_013400375.1 Thinocorus orbignyianus
TGGTGCGCAGTGCAGCGGGGAAGGGGTGTTGTTTGTTTTTTTTTAACTAAAATAAAAATAACCCCCCATTGACTCATATATCCTGACTGGTAGGAACTTTCTCTGGGATCTCTCCAGACAGTTACAGAAAAGTCGGGAATATAAATACGCTTTTAGAACTACAAGAACATTTTCTCTCTCTTTTTATTTTTTTCCTCTCCTTTCCCACAAAAGCAGGGATGGTAATAACACTAGTTTTGAAACTCCATCAATATATAAGGAAATACAAACTGCAAGGTAAGTTGTTTCCAGTGACACACCGTGCAATCATGAGCCTGCTTTGTATGTTCAGGAAATTCTCATGAGTTTTCTTACTGAAAAAAAAAAAAAAAAAGAAGAAAAAAAGAAAAAAAAATCACTAAAAAAAGATTTGTTGTAAATATCTCGCGAGCCATGACAAAGTACCTTATAAAATATAACTATTCATAAACAGTCTGGCCTCTGGAATTAAAACACTGACACTTTCTATTAAAAGGTGCTTAGTCACAGTTCACTAAATATTTACAACGAATCATTTCTTCTCTAATTTCATTGACTTTACTGTCGTTAGCAAAAGTCAAGAAAACTTCCTGCCTGTGTGTGAACGGTTTGTGTACGCAAACCGCAGCTCGCAAAGTCAGTTTTACGGAGGCAGAAAGATTTTCATGTTACACAAGCGGGTCCTCCTCGTCTGCAGAAAAACTATTTGCTTAAACTTCAATTGGATGCAAGGGTTCAAATCAGTCGGAATCAGTGGGCGCAAGAGTGAATGGATATCATACTTTAGAGGATAAAAGGGAAAATCAAAAGAAATACAGATCCCCTCGTTGCCCAGCTCCTCATTTCTATCAGTTAAGTTTTGCAAGACAAATCGTGCCATCCTTTCTTCCTAACTCAGTCAAGGAAACAGAAGCTGGGGAAAGGAGAGGATGAATGAAATGTGCATTTCACTAACGTCACAGACCATATTTGTTAAGAAAACAGTGTCAAGAGCTGAACTATTGATGCTGACGGGCATTTCACCAAATCAAAACAGAAGTTTTTCCTCGTTTGGGCAGGGAGGGAATGGGGAGTTCGGAGTTTAAGAACCTGATCGAGATGCTGTCCAAGCAAGGGAAGCTCAAATGGCTTTGTAGGGAAATGAGGTGCTTAGAAAAATAAACAGGTCTCTGCCAAAAACTGCAGGCTTTAACGCTATCAGAAAACAGCCAACCTCCCACACTCGGCACTGACAGTAACATAATTCTTCTATCGGCTTGTCAAAGACAGAATACTGTGAAATTCTGTGGTTTTATGACACACAAATATCTTTCCAGTGAGACTTAAACTGAAACCACCTAATGGATTTATATGAATACCTGTATCTGAACGCAGCCTCCATACAGAGGAGTGCTTTGCCATAGCTCTCAAACCTTTCCGTAGTTTGATATCATTAATTTGTATGATACTGGCAAGGCTCTTGCAATCCTCTTGTTGACATCATTTTCCCTCTTCTGACTCCCAGTTCCCAGTATTGTCACTTTAAATTCCCCGATGCACTTCAAGTCAAAAATAGGGTTTGGGTACGTGTCAAGACGACCGCAATTCCTCAGACAGAGAACTCGGATCACGAGTTGGCTGGCCTCGGGCTTGTACGAGAACTCTATCTGTCCACAGTTCCTTTACCAGGACTGATGGTAAAGTTGCCAAAGAACTGCTAGTGAAGATCTTGTAGCATAGCAGCAGAGCAACCACTAATCTATGTGTATTGAAACAGAAAAATCGTTAAAAATTGATGGCGCTCCCTAAATTTTTCAGTGGTAGTTTTGTCCTAGAGAAACAAATTCAGAGTAAGGACTCCGTGTAATTCATCTGCTTTTTCAGAAACAAGGTTCACAACTATGCTTTTTAAAGGCTCTGAGAATAACTACATATTAAATGTACCCATATTTGTTAAGAATAAAATCCTCAACTCAAAAAAATGCCCACAAAAACCCCCCAAAGAAACACTTGAAGATGAGCTCTCTCCAATCTATTACCAATAATCCCAGGAGCGAGGAACACAAAGGGCTCTATTTCCAAACCAGGCTTCAACCATGCCCTAACTTGTTCCATCAATACCCAAGAGATTTTGGCTGCATGAGTCCAACTGGAAATCTTTTGGTGACCGCAGCAGACTTTCCACAAGAATCCTGGAAACATCTCATTCTTAAAAATATGGTTTTGTTCTAGTATGAATCTATCTTGCTTCATTTTCCAATCACCTGTCACGCATGCGGGATTCAACACTTAAAATCATCAGGAGATTTTTCAATACAGTCACTAGAATCCAGACAGTGACTCCATTGACCAAATACAGGGTCAATATTATGGTGATACGACTAGATCTCTAGGTTTCACAAACTACGACCAGATTTTAGACTTCTACAGTAAGTGAACTGGACATTGACTTTGACCACTTCTTCTGTGAGATTAAAACTGTAACTTTCCATGTTAACGGTGACCAAGAACCTTTTGATATTTTATTTCATAAAGTACACAGTGAAAGATTAAAAGAAACTAAGAAACTATGTATGATTTGGAGTTGTTCCTGCCACTGTTTTCACAACACTCCTCTATCCCAAAAGCTAGAAAGGAATATTTAGATTAAAACAGAGACAGTTCATACGAGTCCACACTCCAACTGATCCATATCTGCTACTGTCCCTCCTACCTTTGATTCAAAATAAATCTCACATAATTACTCTGATAGTTATACTTGGAGCTACTGCACTTGACCAAAAAAAAAAAAAAAAAANAAAAAAAAAAAAAAAAGGAAAAAAAAAAAGGTGAATACCTAAGAAGTCATATAGACAATGTCACTAATACTGATCTTATCATGTGCATTATAGAAAAATAATACATTTAATCTGACACAAATGCCTATAACCGGTAAAATCCTGATGGTACCTTTTAGGTTTCTTACATGGTTTAGATCTCAAATTGACTCTAGATGTTACATTTACTTACAGAAGTATCACCACAAACTGCACAGGCAATTAGCATATAAGGCTTTTGAAAACACAAAGCTCTGTTCCAAACAACTGAAAAATACCTTGAGAAAGAATCACATAACGAGTGACATAACATACACACCTCACCTTATCCTCAGTTTAATGGAAGTATTTTTTCCATCATTTCTTCCAAAGCCATAAGCAGGGAGAGTTAAACATCTAGTCTTTACTGTCCTTAGACATGAATTTAATTCTGAATTTCTTTGTATAATGAAATAAACAGAAGCACTTTGCT
The DNA here is from genome assembly GCA_013400375.1 of Thinocorus orbignyianus. Classification (NCBI taxonomy): domain Eukaryota; kingdom Metazoa; phylum Chordata; class Aves; order Ciconiiformes; family Thinocoridae; genus Thinocorus; species Thinocorus orbignyianus. The sequence goes on from VXBW01008131.1 coordinate 158,289, forward strand.
TGGGAAAACACTATGTAGGAAATATGGCTAAATACTGAAAATATGGCAACTCCCATTTTAAAGAATATGATTACAACTTTCGTCCATGCATATCTAAGTCAAGAGAAATTTAAAAATGTATTAACTTGATAGAGTTGTTTCTAGATGTTAGATGTTTTAACACAGAGAAACTAGAAGGACGGCATGAACATAGACTTGCCCAAATCACAGAATCATTACAGTTGTCAATGTTTAGAGAAAATGTAGAATAGCAGACATTGTCATTAGACAAATGGATAAAAATACACTTAACTAAACCGAACAGAGGGGAAGAGGAAAAAATGTCTCTATTAATGAACTTTTGCAATTTCTCCAGTGCTTAACAGGAGGGAAGCAAGAATGAACACAAAGAGGTTTACAAGTAGGAAACATAAATTAGGTTAGATGAGGATACAAGAGGACAGTTTAGGTCCCCTCTTGCCTTAGTTTTCATCCAGCTTGAAAGTCAAAGGCTTTCATCTCTTAACTACTATTTCATTAGCATCTCCGCAGAGATTCAGGGTGTTTAGAATATCTGGGAGGCTTTCAAGTACTAGAGTTGAAAAGCTTCATAGAAGAAACCAACAAGTCCTAGCAAAGTAAGCCTTGGCACAAAATACTATATCATTTTAAGTTCATAATACACGAGCACCTCATTCCCATGCCGGGCACTGCAAACTGTTGTAAAATAACGATCCTAACAAGAGATATTCAATATAGAATGTAAATGTCTATAATCACTTCACCAGAGGAAACACAATGACAACCCGCAGGCCTGAGTTCTGGTGGAGTAACCAGGGAGGAACAGGCAGCACCATAAAAGCTTTACAGCAAATAAGATTCAGGGGAGGTGTTAAAAGTGCTTACAAAACCTCTCTAAAAGTCCCCAGTGAAGAACATGCTAAGCACCGAAGACTATTTCTGAGTGCATGGTCCTTACTCAGTGTAGAAAGATCCTTTCACCTTTCTGAAGGTTATTCCAAAAGTTTATTTCACTTTACAACATAACATTTGCACCCACACGGAGTCATGTCTGTTCATTTGCAGAATTCTCATTGCTAAGCTAAATGAGCTTTAGCAAGATTTTCAAGAGATGACATAATTAATTAGAATACAACAGTTTGTACCACACTCCAGCAGAGAATTTGTAGTTTGGAAACAGAAGTGGGAAAAATTGCTGGAAAGCCCTTGGTGTCCCAGCCAGAGCTACGGCCTGCAATCCCATCACCAAAATACCTCTTTGTGATGCTGGGACTCAGACAACGTTCTCAGAAAGCAATCAATCAGATACCAGTCCTCACATTGCCTCTGATGGTGAAACTCTTCAAACACTAACTTTCCAATAAAGCAAACCCCATCCTTTTTTTTTTTTTTTTTCCTCTTCCTTACATATTTCAAGACTCTTTTCTCCTCTTTTCTTGTTTCATCTCAGCATTCAGGAATTAAGTAATTTCCATCACCCTCCAGCACACAGAAACTAATTATACAACACAGGGTGACAAAACCATGCAAATGCCACTCCAAATCTTCAAAAACTGTCATGATTATTAAGGCGTTTCCATCTGGGAATAGGACAAAGAGCGGCCTTTCCTTTACTACATTTAATTTTTTTCACTTCAAATCACTGAAATAAAGAGTAACCAGAATAAAACTGCCATCAAATATCCAACTGCTGAAATGGTGAGTGATTAGATACCTGCTACAAATTTTGCTCCATCGTGTCCTGTGTTCTGGAAAAATTTCACACAAAAATTTCACTACAATTTTAGGCAAAGCTGCTGAAACGGTTTTAATATTTGTAACACAATTATTACTGACTAAATACTTAGTATGAGACTGTTGAGAGACTACTACCTCATGTGTCAAAGAAAATGAAAAATAAATCACTAATAAACTTCAAAACCAAGACTACAAGTTCTCTTGTAACTTGCTCCAGAGAATTCACTTTTGGCCATTAGTATCACCGACACAGAGCCTAACAACACTGTGTTGTCATGTCACAAGAGGACAAGCCCCAGAGGTCACACGTCCAAAATGTATGCGAGATGGTAGCGTGGACTCCAAACGGCTGCCCATTTTGCATACCATGCTGCTTCCCCTGCCTTTGGACATCCCCAGCCCAAAAAACCCACATCCTAAGCCACAGGACAGCAGGCACCTGGGCAAACTCTACACACAGGATGACAAAGTGCTTTAAATTTACCAATGTCAGGTGGACATCCTCAAAATTTGTATAGGGTTTTTAAATAACAAAATTACTACATCCTTCCCAACCTCTCCACAAAGGTAATGCAAAAGAATTAGCAGATTTTTCCTTAACCCTTACCATCACATTTAAAAATAGAGGGACTCTCAAGGTGGGTGAAGCACCAGATTCTCCTACTCTTCTTCAGTATAGATTTAATGAAGACAAAGGACTGTTTCATGATGAATTCTGAATATCCATGTTCTTTAGACTCAAGTAAACTTATCTTCTATTCTCTTCATTCAACCCCGCTCGCACAACTGGAGGATGAGATGGCTTTGAGTGTGCACACACATGAAGAGCAAGAGGATATTGACAAGAGGAAACATCAACGAAACCTCCTTCCATCCTTTCATTCATCAGCAAAATATACAATAGTCCTTCAGACTATAACAGACAGACAAATATGTCCTGAGAAAGCTGCTTTAAATTGGCTTGCCTGAAGAACTGTTCTAAATAAAGTACGTGATTAAAAGCCATAAACAGAAGTTGCCCAAAATAGTTTTCACAGTGGCAAATTCTGTCAGTCCTCACACATTTTACTGAAAAATATACAGTATTTTGTTAACTTTCCTGTGAAACACTGTAGAGAGGTTGGTGCTGGTCTCTTCTTGCAGGTAATTAGTGATAGAACAAGAGGGAGTGGCTTCAAGCTCCAACAGGGTAGGTTTAGACTGACATTAGGAAAGAATTTTTCACGGAAAGAATGGTTGGGCATTGGAATAGGCTGCCCAGGGAGGTGGTTGAGTCACCATCCCTGGACGTGTTTTAAGAGTCGTTTAGATGTGGTGTTGGAGGATATGGTGTAGGGAGAGAACTTTGTAGAGTAGGGTAGATGGTTAGATTCTATGATCCCAAGGGTCTTTTCCAGCTTAGATGATTATATGATTCTATGAAACCAAAACGCACCAAAGCATTACTCTTTGTTATGCAGTCAAAGAATCAAAACCATTCAAGAGATCAAAGAGGTTGAACTTCATTTTACTTCAGCCCCTTTGGGTGAGAGATCAAGAAATAATTAACAGTAACAATTAAATACATCGATTTGTTTCATGTTATCAAGTAACTTGCTTACTTGGCCTTGGTTTTTCTATTTGCCTTCCAAGAATCTATAAATACTTTCAAGAGTAAGATATCTGCTTGGCAGAAGCACACACTATAGATTCTATCTCTCAGTTCCTTGAAATACAGATAATATTCTCGATTTAAAAATTAGGCTAGGTAGGAATTGAAAGATAGAATCTATAGCACGTACTACTTTTTTTTTTTTTTAAGAGTGCACTTTTAAATACACACTTTTTATAGTGTGTATTTAATCTGCAATGAAATTTTAAAAATTTAATCTCTCAAACAAAAGTTCTGGAGCACACTACATTTGCCCTGGAAAATCAGAGCTAGGAAAATCAAAGCTTACTAGGAATTGGAAATATTAGTAGAAATACATTTGAAAAATCACACTTTAAAAAGCCTCATTTGGTGCTAAAAATGTTTTAGCTAAACAGAAATAAAGATGAAAATACGCTTTTGGTTGAGTTTTGTTTGTTTGCTTGTTTGCTTTTAAATAATAACCTGTACATTCCTGTTCTTGAGGAAATAACTAAATCTGATTAGAGAGGTGGTTTTTTATTATTGTTATTTTTGAGCTAGTTCAGTTTTGCAAACTTCCTTTCAACAAAGCCAAGATTCCTTAGCTTGTTAATGCATGCATTTTGTAATGGTATTGATGGTTGCATATAGCACTACACAAACTTCATTTCACATTTACAATTTATCCCAGCATTTGTTGAGTATCTCTCAATCCTTCCTTAAATGCTTCAGTCACAGTGAAACAGTGTGCACCTTTATATTCTAATCAGCAAAAAATTCAGCTGGAAATATATAGGTAAGTTTCCCTAGTCCAAACATCGGATGAAATATCTCCGAAATCATACATATTTCAAAATCGGAGGGTTTTCTTATAAGTGAAACAATTGGAGAAGATATTGTTGTTGCTGCTGCCCATTTTTAGTCATCCTTTGTTCGCAGTTTCCCCAGGGAAATCCTGTTCTTATTACCACCTTTGTGGTACTAAAGTGTCCAATCAGTGTTTAATCTGTCTTTTAACCTCAAAGGTGCTTATTTTTAATTTAATCCGCTATTCATAAGTGTTGAGAAGTGTTCAGGATCATACAAAAGAATAAAAGAGGTGAAGTCTCTTCAAAAAAATGCTGACGGATAATCTAATCTGGATAAAGTAATTACGAGATTATAAATGCATTAAACTGTTGCTTTAACGAAACCATAGAGATCAGTGACACAAACATTTGTCACACCTGTAAAATACAACCTGTATCTATTTGCATCCTGGATCTAGATCATGCACACCGAAATAAAACCTCCAAGAGCTTCTTCACTTATCTTTTTGGAATAAACCACAGGGGAACTTCTAGTCCATTAACACTCAACGTTAATTCCCTTGGTCTGCCCAGGAAGAACATCCTCACAGAACTCTAGCATCGGTCAATTCGTGCTTTGCCAATTTACACGTTAATCCCCTTTCTTTTGAATTTTTTGCACAAATAAATACAAAGACTATAAAACTTCACCCCCTTCCCCACACACAACTCTCCGAGAAGGGCCAGAATTCCTGTATTTTAAGCTGGCAAGCTAAAAAACTCTGTAAGATCTTGCTTATTCATAACTGAACATAGAGTCTGCCACTGAAGAACAAAATTAATATTAATTACAGGGTTTTATCATAAACAGCAGTCATCAGGAATCTGAGCTGGGTTAATCTTATATCTGCCATATATAAATAGATGCATATGCACCTCTTGATAGCGTTATGACGATGTAATATATACAATCTCCCACATTATGCTTAGGGAATGCAAAACAAAACAAATCCCAAATTCCTGGCTGAGGTTTTCTGGCTCGTGTGCTACCTGAACTCCATTGGAAATCAAAGTGCTGCGTTTGAAAGCTCAGTAATTAGGCAGGGAAGTGATGGAAACCAGCACGGAGCCAACAGCCTGTGGAACCACAGCCCAGGTTTCAACTACAGATATGTATTTTTAAGAAAGAACACGGAATCTAACTACTTAGCCCCCCTTCTTTCTGTATCAAGTGAGGAATTAAACTTGAATCCAGACAAAAAATTTACAGTGTGGGTGCACTCTTTACCTGCAGGTCATTTTGGACCCTCCAACTTTTCTGTTACCATCTGTAGCCTCTAAACGTCCTACATCAGTAAGATAAAATAAAGACCTCTTTCAATTAAAGTACTTTCATAACAGACTTAGCACTTAATTTTAATCAACTGACCATTTATTAATTTTTCCCCTCAAAATTCACTTTTTGTTTTTCCCATTGAAGTGCAGAGGGTTTTTTCTCTACATTAATAGGAAATACAAATGAAAAGAAAAAAAATTATAACATCCATCTTAATTACCCTGCTGCTAAGTTTTGCTTCCCTTACCAGGAATGACCTCGTTAGCATAAACTCAGTTCTCAGTATACTTCTGATTTAATTCATTTTACATTTGTAACATAGGCCAAACATTCTAGGCCAAGGGAAAAAAAAATAATAAAAAGGATAAGTACACTCATGTATCCAAGTATGTCCTTTCAATTTACTCTAAAATAAGATTTCTAGAAACAAAAGTCTTGATGTAAAGCATTCCTATAAAAATGGATGAGAACAAAATTGGTGGTTTTTGCAGAGCATAGCAGAACTGGAAACTAAAAATATTATTTTAGGTGGTGAAAACAAAACTTTTTGCATATGTAAGTGAATTATGGTGGGTTTTCCTGTTGCCTGTAATTTAGCTTCAGTAATGAGCAGCTTTTTGGGTCTTTCTGTATTGTGTTCTTTTTTTTCCCCCCTGGGGAAAGGGGGATTTTAGCATTTCTTAGAAGTCAACTGAGAGGAACAGCATCAGAAAAAGATAAAAATAACTACTGATAAAATAATTAATTTGATTTCAACACAGAGACTATACAAATGCTATCATAGAAAACCAAGGGCAGACTTGGGTCTTAATTCTAAACCCTAATCTTCCAATTAATTGTTTAGTTACCACAAACTTCCAAGGTTTAAAGTACACTGTATAGAATTAATTCAACTAAAACAGCTTATAATTGCTTCCTACAGTTCCTAAATGATGCTACAATTCATATTTTTATGCCCTATGTTTGGCAATATAGGGGAAGTTTATTAAAAAACAATACACACATTGGCGACCACTGCATTTTACTAGAAAGAAGCATACTTAAAATAATATCTCTCCCCTATCCCCTTTTTCATGAAGAGTATGAAATAGCAATGATTACATTTAACACTCCAATCGTGTTTTGTAAATTAGAGAATCCTTATTAAAGGCCAGTGATCACTATCATCAGTGAAGTACAGGAAAAGTACTTCAAAAGTAAATGAAATTACTTTTTCAAGAACACTTAATAATAAGGAAAACAAATTAAATTGCAAGTAATATCCATTTTCCAAAACATTTTTCCTTTGCCAAACACACGCCACGTGTAAGACCGACAAGATTTTCAATGGCCTTTTTTACACTCCTGTTTTCTGCAAAGCTTCCAGGAATAAGAGTGAAGAGTGAGAATCTTGTTTGAAGCAAAGAACAGGGACTCGGTCCCCAGACAGAGCTCAGGTGAAGACAACTATTTCAGGAGAGGCTTCCAGAAATTCAGGTCCTCGGGAAATACAAGGTTGTGGCTGAAAAACAGAATTTGTGACGGGAAACGTCTCAAGCCAACAGGTTAGCTTAGAAGTCTTTTACTAGTAGTGACACAAGGGAATTTACCCTTTTCAATCCAGTTGCATCTTATTTTCAGTTGTATCCTTAATTGCAAAGCTCCTGCTGGTGTTTAATGATGACATAAGTACCACAGGTTCATTAAATCAAAGTGAGAGGTTTTACGCTACTAGCAAGATTTGAGCAGACTTGGTGGAAAAGTTTACATATGAAAAGCAATAAAAAGGTTGACTGAAAGTCAGAATTCAATTTCCTTTCCTGCTGAAGGTATTATTTTACAGTACACAGAGAGCCATTAAGGTCCTGTAAAACAATCAATAATCAATGTACCTTTTTGTAAAGAGGGGAAATAAAAATAAATCATAATAGCTAGCAGTGATGTTACAGAGGAATATCAAAGGTCTGAGTTAATACTAAAATGACATTTTGGCATACCTAAAAAACACTTTTTCTCTACCAGTTTCAAGAGGTGATATTATAAAAAGAAAAAAAAAAAAAAAGAAATAGACATTTCTGGTAACTGCCTCATTTTTAGCTCCGTCATCTCCATCCATTTTTATCTCACTGTATATTTTTGAGATTCGTCCAAATCATAGAATCATAGAATGGTTAGAGTTGGAAGGGACCTCAAAGATCATCCAGTTCCAACTCCCCTGCTATGGGTAGGAACACTTCCCACTAGAGCAGGTTGCTCAAAGCCCCATCCAGCCTGGCCTTAAACCCCTCCCAGGGATGGAAGTTACAGCTTTCGTTTCAAGTGACACTTTCTTGTCTAAAGATGTCTCAGTAAGTCATCCCATAGAGAACCGTGTCAACATCCAAAACCAACCCATACTTTGGGAGATGGGTGGCTTGTACTCTGGGCAGCACAGCAGCCACCTGCAAATAAATCTGTGTATCCCCAGCAGTGGGTGACCATTCCAAATTGCCAAGTGGCAGTGCTTTTGTATTATAGTTTACCTGAGCAGCAAAAGCCTTACAAAGCTTAAACTGATAACTGCCCACAGGGTAGAGCTAATCTCAGTCTCCCTTTTCTTCCTCTGCATTGATGTATTTTAAAGCAACAGTTATTAAGGCTGCTGATGTCCATGCAGTATTTCCCTGGATTTTTTCAGAAGTCACCATAAGTCTTCCAAAGACCCAAGTTTTGAAGGGCATCTTCCTAAAATCTCACAGCTACTAGGATATAATAGGTAATTCCCATCACTTTCAGAAGAATAGAGATATATTCAGTAATATATGTAATATATGAGAAGATAAAATATTGCTTCAGAGTACTTTTTTCTGATAATAGGCTATATCCATCAAAATAAAAAATTCTCCAGCTTGCTATTGACCATCCTTATGGATTTTGATTGTTACGAGGTTGGTAACAAATGACCTGGTTATTGGTCTTAGGCACTGGGTATTTAGGATCCATTTCTTTACCTGCAGCAAATCGTTGCTGTAAAAGCAAAGCTCCTGGAGAGCAGTGAAAGTAGCAGAAACGGCCACGGTGGCAGGGTAGGAAGTCAAGCTCTGGTCTTCGGGGAGGGTCATAAAGCGAGTGCGAGTGAGCTGTTACAGGCACACAACCACAGCCAGAGCAGCACGGGAGAGCCTGCTCTGTGAACTGCCGACTGCCCTAGACAGCCCGTGAGATTTAAAAGTTGAGAGACACAGATTTGAAGCATTTGGGGTATTTTTCTATAATTCTTTCTGGTAAGGCTTAATTTTCGGAAGTTCATATCGTAGATGCATATCAGTGAAGCTGCAGCTCGGATGAATGAAAAATATCAGAGAGCTGGAGCACCTCTCCTGTGACGACAGGCTGAAAGAGCTGAGATGGTTCAGCCTAGAGAAGAGAAGGCTCCAGGGAGACCTTATAACAGCCTTTCAGTATCTGAAGGGAGCTACAGGACAGCTGGAGAGGGACTCTTGGTCAGGAAGCGTAGGGACAGGACAAGGGGTAATGGTTTTAAATTGGAAGAGGAGATTTAGATTAGATATTAGGAAGAAATTCTTTCCTGTGAGGGTGGTGAGACACTGGAACAGGTTGCCCAGAGAAGCTGTGGCTGCCCCATCTCTGGAGGTGTTCAAGGCCAGGCTGGATGGGGCTTGGAGCAACCTGGTCTGGTGGGAGGTGTCCCTGCCCATGGCAGGGGGGTTGGAATTTGGTGATCTTTAAAGTCCCTTCCAACTCTAACCATTCTATGATCTATGATCACAGCATCAAAATGCTGGGAAGGGGAAGAAAGAGGGATAGAAACCTCTCACTCCCAGGCCTGATCCCAGACTGTTAACACATCCAGAATGTTTCTTCAAGAAGGCCTTTATCCTCAGCCCATAACCCGCATCGCTCATCACGTATCGTCACACGGAGAACAGAGTGAAGTCTCAAAATGCTTGAGCGCTCAAAAGCTTCTCACTTGTAAGCAGCTGTCTCAGTTTATGTCATAAATCACCTCTCCCTACAAATCCTGCTTCACTTAAATCAATCTCTATAAGTACTCAATGATCACTTAAGTCACCTAATTTATTTCAATCAAAGTTTTGGAAATAGGCCAGGATTGTGACTAATTATTAAGGCTATTAGGGGATAGCAAAAAAATACCCCAAATTCAGTATAAAATCACAAACAACTCTTAAGAGTCCTTTTACATTACTGCTATGTAATCATTCTCTTTTTTTTTTCCATCCCTGATAATGTTCTGGTTAAACCATCGCTGCAACAAAGCAGAGGAAAAGGATTCCCTGCTTGCCAGCTATGCTGCCCAGCGCCTGCAGGTTCAGAGAGGAGACATCTTGAAGGAGATCCAGAGCAAGACACGCTTGTTGAGCAACATGCAGTATTTGCACCTCACCAAGTGCAACCCAACCTTCTTACCACCATCCTATGAGCCCTTATATGTGATAAAACCAGGAGGAGACATCCCCCAACCCCCACTTGATGGAGAATGTTAAAAGCTGTGTCATCCTTTTAATAAATATTAGCATGTGTCACGACAAGAAGAGAAGATGCCTGATGAGAGTTTACAAACTAACCTTTGACACTAAACTTTGAGAAAATATGGAGTTATTCTCATAGGGAAGGGAATTAATGATACATGGTAAAGGCTACATGTCTTCAGTTCATTAGATTTATTATAAGACCTGCTATGTATGAATGAGAAATGAGAAAACCCATGTTCCATCATCACAAGGTAATCACAGAATCATTATAGTTGGAAAGGACCTCTGAGACCACCAAGTACAACCATACACAAAAACACAACCCATTCCCTATAATGTCGGCCACTTGAGTATGCCCTGAAGTTCCACATCTCCACGTTTCTTAAATATCTCCAGGGATGGTGACTCCACCACCTCGCCTGGCAGACTGGTCCAGTGCCTGACCTCTCTTTCAGTGAAGTGATTCTTCCTAATATCCAGTCTAAACCTGCCCTGTCACAACTTCATATAATTTCCTCTGGTCCTGTTCTTTACATATTCATACTTTTAAAATTTTGCATTCCTTCTAAATTCAAGTTCTTTCCTCTGAGGGTGGTGAAACACTGGAATAGGTTGCCCAGGGAGGTGGTTGAGGCCCCTTCCCTGAAGATATTCAAGGTGAGGCTCCATGACGCCCTGGGCAACCTGGTCTAGTGGGGGGTGTCCCTGCAACTGCGGAGAGGTCAGACTAGATGACCTTTGGAGGTCCCTTCTGGCCTGGATGATGCTATGATTCTGTGATTACTTATAAGTTCTGTGATCTCAATGCATGAATTGCCAATTCTTTTAAGTCTAAGGTCTAATCAACATAGGATTTCTGCTCCTGTGCTCCACTACTGATTCATGTCTTGTGCTCAGGGGTTTTCACTGGTGAGGAGTTTGGAGGGGGGGAGCGCTGAGTGGGGAGGTCAGTTCATTTGCTTTTTTGAACAGAGGAAGACTATGACCAGATCTCACCTGATCTAATCAGAAATGTCAAAATAAGGCTCAGATACAAATATAGAATCAGGGCTGTATTTTAAACCATCTCTCATTTTAGCTGTTATCATATCAGGCACTAATTTAAGCAACTAATCCTTCACTACTCACTACTAAAACTCTGATCTCTGACCAAGTATCTGGCTAAAATGTACAAGTAACTAAAAAGATGGGAAAAGGGATGTCTGTAGTTGCTATTTCTATGAAAAAGCAAGGGTGAGGTCCTTTTCCTTTTTTTTTTTTTCTCCTTTTTTTCCCAAACCCTCAGGCATCAGACCACACAAAGACATTTTAACTGGTCAAAGCTCAGAAATTTAAACAGGAAGTCCTCTGGACCAAAGAAAACAGTGCTCTTTCCAGAAGAAACTATGGTGGGTCTAACTGAGGTTCTTAAAGCTGAGACCCTAAGATGCAAGACTAAACTGATTTTTCAACGCTTTTCTGAATATAAAGATAAGAAATTTCTTGAATTTGTGGAACCCTTTATATTTAGTGAGTAGGGACCAACATAATGCCTTTAAACCCTAAAAACATTACGGTTAACAGACCTACAGAGCAACAGTCATCAGACTATGCCAAAGTTAACAACATTTTTGAACCCAACCTGTTTGAATATGACAAAAATCATACCAGAAATCATAGAACAAACGTACAAATGAGACCCAATTTGAGATCATCATGACATGCAAAGACTTGCTAGATCCAGATTTAAGATTCCCTAAAAAAGAAGCAATTAACTAGATGCCGTAGGACAGAGACCAGGATTTTGGATAAGGTTTGTTTCAGTATTTAAAATCTATGGGACATCACTGTGAAAAACATATTCCATTTTCAATCACTGGAACAATTCTTATCTTTTAAAAACTGGAAAGAGGAGTGGTCCATTGCTGCTTAAGCTCAAAGCAGATCCAGAGGTGAGAAGATCAGTTGAACTATAGGATGACAATATCTCAGTAGCAATAACCACAGGTAGATAAACTGTTGTAGTTTTGACCAATCAGAATGACAGATGACGGCCTCCTCCCTCCCCCCCTCTAAGAAAGAGAGGAGAGGAAGAGATTAAAAAGATTTTACCACAGTCCTGGAAGAGGGTCACTGTCAGGATCACATATCTGCCAAACAACTCAATGTCTGCCTAATGTGTAACAGCGGAATAAAATCCATTTATCACAAGCATTACCTTGACCGATAACCTATATTCACATGTTAATAGGATGTGTATATTTTAGGCTGAGATACCAATTCTCAGTAGCAGAAATTTAAATACCAGCTACACAACTAACTGGCAATTATAATTAGGAGTAGAGAATATACTGTCTAAACAGTACTTGAGTTTTTGCTCAGTTTCTTCTGAGTTAGTGTAAGACTTTCTTTTGAAGCAATGATGTGACAAAGGAATCAGATTTTCATAGCATATAAAAACATCTAAACCTTGTCAAATAAAACATAACAAAACAGGAATGCCACATCAACAGAAAAGTTCAATTATATTTATCTTCAACTTTTTAAAAATTTTCTAAACCTGGACATATAACAACTTACTGAAAAAAAAAAAGAATTATTTTTATCAAAATATCAATTAACAATTATTCTTCTCACACTGGAGAAGCATTGCCATTTTTAAATTACATGCTTTTAATTCAAGATCCAACTTTAGTTGTTGGCCCACAGAATTCAAGAATGTCTGGATTTTGGCATTTAAGTCTGAGAACAAATTAACATAATTCAAACAGTAGCAAAAACACAGCTGTTCTGAAACAAATCTCCCCAAAACTTGTTTTTTTTATTTTTATATGCAAAATTTGATCATCTGAAAGGTCATAAAAATTGTATTAATGCAACTTCCTGAAAACGCAGTAAAAATGTTTTGTCAAAAACAGCTCTAAAGCTGGTACACCAAATAGCTACTTGATACTAAATATGGTTTCAATTTTAATGGAAAACTATTCCATTATTTACATTAATTACTATCAAGAGACTTTTCTGGAGTCCTTTTATTAATTTCCATCTGTGAATAATTTGTATTATCTTTTAATGAAAAACATTCTGTATGATTTATTTCTCATGTATTGTCACACCACCTTTCCATCTGAAGTTATAAACACTCAGTTACGAACATTTATTCATTTGTATCCATATACACACATATGTGTATAAATAATTATCATCTAGTAGTTTTTCAACCTTGCGACATAACACATTCTTTAAATAATGAAAGATTTTTTAATTTTATTATTTTGGGGACAATGATAAGGACTGACTGAACTGGAGTTTAGAGATTCCTTGACAAAGCAAGTTCAACACAAAACTGTCAGGTTTATTTCTATACTATTTTTGGCAGCAGAGTTCTCTGCCAGGCAGAAGCAGCAAAGAATTGCAAGCACTGCCTGAAGGTCATGTAGAAAGACTATTCTATCAGGGCTTAGTAGCAATATGAGACCCTAATAACAGCGTGAGACTACCTAACCCTACTCATCTCAACACAATAATCCCTTTCTAGTTAAAACACTTCTGAAGAGATACTTAGAATTGGTTTTCAGAAGAAGTACTCACTGCATCTTTTCAAAAAAGTAACTTTATGAAAGTGCTCTAACTCACATAAGAACATGCTTTATCTTCCTCTCCCTCTTAAACATAAAAAAACTGCAACACATCATTTCATTCTGTACCCACAGCAAATATATCGAACACACAGTGTATTTCTTGGAACCGAAATCAACAGCTATTTATTGTCAGAATTTAAAACTAATATTAAATTGACCTCAACTTTTAAAAACTACAAGGGCATATAATTTTTTGAAAGAAAAAAAAATTACAGTGTTTTGTTACAGTAATTCACAACCTCAGAAAGCAATTGCCAGTGGTACGCTTTATTTTTACTCCTTGCTGAGTGCAATCATACACACAACCTCTCCAACTCCATCTCTGTTCAATATTTACATAATTACCTTTCAATACGTTGTATAAACTGTTGCAAATAACGTTTCCCAACGGATCCCAAAACACAGCAAATAGATCACCTGTTAAGATTAATTATTTGAGGAAAGCTCACAAGCAAGTGCTAGGATGGGCTCCTGAAATCAACACCTGAAATCAAAGGTGGATTCCAAAGCCAACAACTCTGCCCAACTTAGGACTGCAACAGAAAATTAAACCACCCACAAAGCTGCAGGACCTGAGCCTTTCAAAGCCAGCTCAGAACCATGGCAAGAAGAAAACTCAATTGCATCAGAATTTATTTTTTTTCCTGCTGTACATTGGGAAAAAAACAAAAATTCAAAATCTAGAATTTTTCAAACTCGAATTCTAGAAAGAGCTAAAATTTTAAACTCAATACAAATCAGAACCGATTTGAATTTTAAATTCAAATTAAGAAATTACTGTCAGTATCTAAGAAACACCACCAGATACTTGAGAGCCTCTAATCAGACTAGCTACAACTAAAGTCAAATGTAGGAGGCAGTTAAATTATCAAACCATGGTACACACAATGATTTGTTAGCAAATTCATCAGCTTCCACAAAGGAGCTGCCACATTACAATGATGAGCTTATACAGAGGCTTAAAGCACACTATAACTTTTGACTCTTTCTAGGCTAAACTAATTATGTAATTGAATCAATTACTTGGGTTGACTAAGAGACAAACTTAAGTCTGCTATTTCTGAAATGGAGACAAATTACCTTTAAAAGATTTTATTTTTTTTGTAAACAAAGGAAAACTGGATTTCTTACTTGTTCTAAGAGCAATACATCCAAACATAATATAGTATTATCTGGGACAGCATTATATTAACTACTGTAGTGGCCAAGAAACGAAACTTACCTATCATAATCAAATTATCAACTAGTAAAATGTTGGATGCACATAAGAAGTTCCATCTAAACATGAGGAGGAACTTCCTTACTTTGAGAGTGGCAGAGCCCTGGCACAGGCTACCCAGAGAGGCGGTGGAGCCTACCTGGAGACATTGAAAACCCACCTGGACACGTTCCTGTGCAACCTGTGCTGGGTGGACCTGCTTTGGCAGGGAGGTTGGACTAGATGATCTCCAGAGGTTCCTTCCAACCTGATATCATTCTGTGAATGCTGCGATCGATATCCAGAATAACGGTTTATCCTACAGGACAATTTATAAAGGAAACAAATGCAAAAATAGGCCATAATTCAATTCCCAGCAGTGTGCCAGCAGGTCAAGGGAAGTGATTTTGCCCCTCTGCTCTGGGGAGACCCCCCCTGCAGCACTGCCTCCAGCTGCATGGCTTCAGCACAGGAAAGACACGGACCTGCTGAAGTGGGTCCAGAGGATGCCATGGAGGTGCTCAGAGTCTGAAGTCCCTCTGATGTGAGGACAGGCTGAAAGAGGGTGTTCAGCCTGAAGAAGTATCTGAGGAGACCTTACAAAGGCCTACAGGAGAGATAGAGACAAACTTTAAAAGTTTGGGGCCTGGAAGAAAGTAGGACCTGTTGTGGTAGGACAAGGGGTAAATGTTTTAAACTAAAAGAGGGTGGGTTTCAAATAGATATAAGGAAGAGCCCAGAGAGATGGTAGATGCCCCATCCATAGAGACATTCCAGGTCAGTTTGGATGGGGCTCAGAGCAACGTGATCTAGTTGAAGATGTTCCTGCTTATGGCAGAGGGGCAACGGTCCCTTCCAACCCAAACCATTCTATGATTCTATGGATTCTTTTCTGGCCCATACCAACTTTTTATCATCTCTATAAATAAGATTACATAGTTAATTACTTATCTCGTATGATATTTATTTATAAGAAATATTTAAACTAGAGAGAACTGGAGGCACAAAATCTGATCTAAGAAGTGTTTAAAGTAATCCATAAGGACAGCAGGATAATCTAAGGGTGAAGGTATTCCTCCAAGTAGCTCTGTTTATCCCGGAGTCCGATTATCCCAGACAATACAGCCAAAGGTGTGAAGACAACACAATTCTCATTTCCAAACCCCTCGGCAGCATTCCTGTGCAGAGAGACACAGTTACGAGTCTGTCTTCAGAAGGACTCCTACCATTCTAAAAATACTGTCCCACAGCTGTTTAAAATTTATTTTTTTAGACCATAGCACCACTGTTTGGTTGTTTCCAATTTCTGAAACCACAAATAGTAAAAGTGTACTCAGTCTACTGCAAACATAAATAGCAAATGCACGCTTCAGCACTTTTAAAAGGATATGGAAATTGGCAACAAAAATGCAGTTCATGTTGAAAATTTACGAGGGCCCTGCCATATTTCTTCAGAAATACAATCAGGTAAAAATTAGGAAGATCTCTACCAGCTGGGTGGCATTTTTGTGTTTTCTTTACTTATATTTTTTTTTAACTGAAAGACTTTCATTATGCAACTTCTGGCACTTGATAAAATAGAGCATGGTACCTTTGCTAAAACCACAGTTTCTTTGGTTATGTTTAGCATTACACAAACATCTTTCACCTTAGATATCCTCTTGCATTAGTGTGTTTCATTTCAAATACTCTAAGGCGCATTACTTTTTAACAAAATTATTTTAATGACAATCAATAAATGAGTTGTACAAGTTATTCTTTCTCTCCCCCAGCTTCACAGGTCGTTTAAAAATAATCCAACCCTTCATAATTATACTTTCGTATATTTGGAGCCTTATGTACATCTCTCTATTGAAAGCTAAAGTAGTCCAATAATACCGTATTTTTACCTGGATTTATTTCAAGAAACACAGCACATAATGGCAAAGTATCTTCTAGGTAAAGGTAACGGTAGACATGTTAACAAAATGTGATTACATTCTTTTGATGAACATCAAAAGTCTGAAAACCTGAAGGAAATGTCAATATTTTGTCGTCTGAAGTACACTTCTTGAAAGAAGTCCGGATCCCAAGGAAGTTGACAAGAGTTTAAAGTCAACGGGGCAGAGATTTCAGCCTTAGTGTGTGTGAGCTCACTAAGAAAAATATCTATTTAGAGTTCTGTTTGCGAACTATTTTATCCTGACATAAATGCAACTAAAATTAGAAACAGGTAATATTCCATTTGATCAAAAGCAGCGTTTCGGTGGTTTCTACAGCAATAGACTATTTCTATCAAGGACATACCACTAGAAACCCTAACCTTTGAGATGTAACAGTCCTAAAAAAGAAACAAAATACAGTAATCCATGAGTTCATACCAAAAAAGAAATAAAAAAATATAATCCTTTAAAGTGTATATATTTCAGAAAAGATGGAAATTTATTATTTTTTTTTTTCCCTAATCACTTGCAGCTAAAAGATAAGCTAAAAATATACATAATTCATTATAATTTGGGAGAAATTTGGTTTGGTACAGAGGTTATTTACTAGAAGCTTTCCTAACCACACAGTTCGGAGGCGGCGTGGGTATATATTTATGATCTTTAAAACAATTCCATACACTTCTGAATTTCTGCCCGAGTAGATATCTTTCATATTCACAGAAACCAACTTCCTAGTAACCTTGAGTAAGTTGCAGACATCTATGCATGATTTTGCCATGTACATTATACTAAAATAAAATTAAAAAAAAAAAAAATTGGAGATAAAACAACCCTAAGACAGACTACGAAACAAAAATTTGTCCAACAGGTCATAACACACTGGGTAAAAGCCACACCTGTAAAATATTCTCTTAGATTCATTTTTCCTATTGACTTGATTAATTTTTTATTTCCAATTTACTAAATCTGAAATCCTGACCATCAGTAGGATGCTGTGATCAAAACAGTCTGAGGATAATTATTTTCTTTTTTTCCTTTAAAAAAAATTTGGAAAAGGATAAAGTGCTCTTGTACTAAATTTCCCACTGGTACTTGACCAAAAAAAAAAACTTCCCAAGCTTGGAGTTGGAGCCTCCAGAGCAGACACGGGTCTAGAAATAACAACGAAATTGGTATCATGAGCCTGCAAATGATCCTGGTTGGAGAGATGGGAACGGGTCATGACCTCACGCTGGCAATCACTGCCTGAAGAGGTGTCGGCATGAGTTGAGCATGACTGAATTTCCTTTATGTTTTTATATCCGTGTTAACATTTATTTTAAGAACACACCACAGCAATTTTGTACTCTCAGAGCAGTTTATAACATAAGAAAAAAAGCCCTTCATTTAAAATGAAATCACAAATTAGCAGAGCCTGGTATATTATAATTTTTTTAAAGATATCATTAATATTTTAGAACTGAAATTAGGTTCTACAGAAATAAAAGATTAAGAGAGAACACAAAACCTCCTCTTGACTAAGAATAAATCGATGAGCACATCATACTCTATTACTATAGAATTACCTGCAGGACTGGGAATTTATTTGGTTCAGGGGAAGGGACACTCAGTAATTGCTTTACTTCAGAAATTTTGAGTTACACAGGTATTTTTCACTGGATATTATGCTTTGTGATGGAAAACCTTTCCTGACTGCTCATTAGAAGAAAAATATTAGTTTAAAATTTAAACTGTTTGCGAAGTATAATTTTAACTAGGAAAATTCCTGCTGTAAATATAGAACTGAAACACTGTGATGTGGTTAACTGCACCTGCCACCCAAAAGGGCTTTGCAATATTATGCATAGACCTTAAAGGAAAAATGATTTGAGAGAAGTAAATAATGGCAGAAGTACTAATAAATGTTTGATTAAATTTATTTAAAGGAATCATTTAATTCCTTTTTAAAAAAATATTTCATCCAGTTTACTAATATCTACACATTCAGAATTTAAGTACCTACTTTTGCACTTACATTAAGAATAATATTTAAATACATGATTTTCTTAAAGGTCATCTTCAGGGCTAAAGCACACAAAAACCCAACCTTAACATAGAATCAATGCTGTTTGCCCATCTGTTAATACAGGCTTAGAGGATAAAATACATTTGTAAACCACAACTTAATATGCTATAAAAAAAAATAAATCTTTAAAATAGTAAAAGATACAACCTCAGCCCACTGAACCCAGAGAAATAAATATTTGATTCTTCTAACCATAATGTGCTGCACTCTTATACAAGAAAATGTTCTGTTCCAAAAGTTATAGTTAAATAAATGATACACTCAATATGCACACTGCAAAAGTGTATATACCTCTCACAAAGCAATACTGAGAGAAGTGCTGTGTAGCAAGTATCCAATCTTCATCTTAACTACAAAAAATATTCTTTAGAAAAGTTTCAAGTCTGCCTTCTTTCTTACAGGGAAGTAGGGGAGGAGATATGGTATAAAACTAGTACAGCAGGAGAATGAGCATACAAGGAGACAGAAGAGAGCACACAAGGGAGACAGAGCAAACAGGAAAGTCATTAGCTTTTCCAGTCCATTTTCCAGGGGTTTTCTCAATGGAAAATGCATTTTATTTTTTTTTAACTGAAAGTTTTAGTAAGTTTTTTTTTCTTTAAAGGAGAATAATATTTAAACCAATTATTTCTTTCAAATCACCTTAAATATTTATTTAAAAAAAAAAAAAGAAAAAAAAAGAAAAATCAAGAGAAATCTTCATTCTTGTAGGAATAGTCACGACGTGGCTTCTAGAAATATTTCTGCTTAAACCAAACAGGCAGCAACAGAAATTGGTCCTTTCTCCGGATACAGTAAGTATCTGTCAGCAATATTTACAATTTAAGAAAATAAGTTATACGGTTTTCCTTGAACACTTTTCAAAATTTCCTGAGCAGATTCTTGAGATGTAGTAGGACAGCACTGCAGCTAAATCTGAAAAAGGTGAACAAATTAAATGTATATGTTGCACTGAAGAGCTCTTTGGTGCTGAACATGGGCATAGCTTCTATGTAATACATTATTTCCATAATTTGATGCACTTGAACACGCAACCCAACATTAGCAATGTCCGAACCTCCAAAATGGAAGGAAATAGCATCACCACTCTAACAACAGGCAGCAGGCAAATACTCCCTAATTTTAACAGGGCAGGACCCTATCTTAAAAATTTTAAAAAGTTGTCTTCACTAGAAAATTCAAATGCAGAAAAATCTGGGCTCCAGTCCTTACAAAACTTCCATAGGTTTGTCATGGGAAATAACGAGGAGCCCATTAGAATTTACTGGCACGCATCCAAATGTTTAAGTTCAGCTTGCTTTTAAGGATAAACCCCTCCTAAAATGTACAAGTTCGCTTCCCTTGAACCATGGGAAGGTTCAAAAAGGAACTGCTCTTATGTGTAACATTTGGCACATGCCAAACCTTACGGTACAAACCCTCTGGAATGGGGTCTGTCGTCCTATCTGCATAAAGAAGCCATAATCATGACTGGGCTCTTTGAGCACTACCACAACACAAACAAATAAAATTACACACAAAAACTGCATTAAAACGGCATTTAGGGTTGCAAAAGCCCGCATTCATAAATTGGGAAATGCCAGTCTTAAGATGGACTGCTTGTGTATTTTTTCCCCCCTTTCAACTGGAAGGATGCCCGCCTCTACCCCAGCCTTGGTGCCATGCCATTATCTGATCAGTCCCCAGCCTCTCATCTAGCAAAGCGTGGTCTCCTCGTCCCATCAACCCACACCTCGTGCCCTCTG
The DNA here is from genome assembly GCA_013400375.1 of Thinocorus orbignyianus. Lineage (NCBI taxonomy): Eukaryota > Metazoa > Chordata > Aves > Ciconiiformes > Thinocoridae > Thinocorus > Thinocorus orbignyianus. Next base: position 178,787 of record VXBW01008131.1, read on the forward strand.
GTCACTCTCCAGCTTTCACAAACAATTGCTTAAGGCAAAGTACTGATGAGAATGCAGGGTCAACCCAAAACCTTGGGTTCTTGCCCCACCAACATGGTGGGAAGTATGGTCTGGTGCAAACAATTTCTTCTGCTCCACCAACTTCCCTTAAGTGTGGTCCCATTCCTCACAGAGCAGATGATTGCCTTCAGTTTCTTCTAATATCCTCTCCATTTTAATCAATCTGACAGTTTTAAATTCCCTCCCTGGTCCTGGGACACCAAAAAAGCATCACTTACAGCCTCCCCTGACAGCCCTGAACTTAAGTGTGCTCCACAGGGATGCAATGCTGAGAACGTTCCACTGCCCTACTACAAGCCCTCCATTGAGTACGTGCAACCAGTCTCCTTCCGACCATCATTCCATATGGGAGATTTCAATCCAAATTAAAGTGTGGCAAAGCTGCGGAAACAGAGGAATCTCAGTAGGTCAAGGAACCTTAAAAACGGGCCACGGTGCTGATGTGAGCCATGCTGACACCACGGGGTTTTTATATGTACACATTTCTGTATTCCTGTCCTGAGAATTACTGCTCCTTCAGATCATTTAACAATAAACACAACGAATTTCCTAAGTCGGGCTGAATCACATATTTCATCGTTCAAGCAAGACCACGTTGGACTATCCAACGTGAATGACAAGAAATATTTCACAGGATGAAGCAAAACTTATGTTTGGCTAATTTCCCTGTTTTTTAATCATATGCATCTTTCTATCATGCAGAGAAGCCTCCTGAAAGGAGAGACAGAATAAATGTAATAGCAGAAATACTTGTTAACATCTTGGTAAGGTCAGCAAATTGAGGGGGGTTTCGGTTCCTTGAAGGTGGTAGAAATGACAGAATGTATTAAATGCCTAATAAAATGTGAAAGTATGGATCAGTTCTAATCAAGTAAAAGTCAGTATTAAAAAAAAAAAAAAAAGAGAGAGAGAGAGAGAGAAAGAAGAAGGATACAGGTATGCAATAATTTAACTATTCAATTTCTGACTATTTTCCAGAGACATCTTACAAGAGAAATACCTAGATAGGGTATGCACAATACTTTAAAATTTTTTAAAACTTCAACTTTAATGTTGTACATGTTACCTAAAATCTACTTTGGCTAAATACTAGGAACGATGTCTTCTGTACTAAAATCTGTGCTCTTAATTAATTCCCTCAAACATTTACTAATTTCTTAATTCTTCTCAGTTAGGCTACGTCCTTTTAATAATGCAGTATGTAACACATCTCCCATTTCCCTTTCCCTATTTGTCTTTTAAAATTCCATAAATAAAATACTTTTACCTATAAGGCATATATAAATCAGAAATTCTGCAGTACAGAGCTTTTGAACTCATATTTTCAAAGATCAGTTAAGAAATATGTTGCTCTAAGACCAAAGTCTTATTTATATGAGTTTGTGGCTTAACTGACAAGTATTTTTCTGTGACAAGTAAGGGCAGACAGTTTGTATCTTAAATACCATAATCCAGTTTTCAACCCATGTAGACGTCTGGAAGGGAAGCAGTCAGTAAAGTAAATGATATTATATCCCACTGACAGTCCAAATACAATCCATGAGATTCATGGCTTCTACCAAAGACAAAAGAAAAATAGTGGAGAGGTGTGGGAGGGTCAAAAATATTTGCAGCTCACCCAATTGCTTAATCAAAGTAAACACACTTCTGTTTTTAAAAAATAGCAGTTAGTTCTTGGTTTAAATGCAAAGGTGAAATATAAGCGACAGCTTGCTACATTTTTATGTGAGGCCATGGGCTAACTGCTTCTGTTTTACAAGCTGCCAGGAGTTTGACCTCTTTAATTTGCTGGGAGACATGGAAACAGCACCTTGAAAATTATATTTCTTTGCTAGCATGAATATTTTCTCTCTGCATTTCTTTTACATGAGTTTACGTAGTATTTATTCGCAAGAGATTTTCCGATTCTTAGATAGTGGTCTCCCACACATGACAGACTCCATTGATCTAGAGGCCAAGATGTACAGATAATTGCAGTCAAAGCGGCAATTTAGCCTTTTTAATTCAGAACTAACATCTGAGAGGGAACATTTCTGCATGAATTAGAATCCGAAGCTAAATACTACTTTCTTTTCTTCCAGTAACCTCTTCAGCTATCAGCCCAAACTGGACGTCTACAATCTGGATCTCACCTTTTCCTTAGGTGGTTCCATATAAATAAAGAAAAATTAAGGGTTTTTTTAATTTTTGAAACAGGAATTATGAATACATTACAACACAATCGTTATTCATAATGTATCTTTTTTTTTCCAACATCAATCTAAGTTTTATGTATATAAAATGTTATTTATGTTATACAGAGGGAGACAGTTCCTTTTCTCATTTCCAAATGAGAAACCCAGCAAATGCCATTTTTAATAATGCTAGACTGAATTTCCACATGAAAGTCTCAGCATATTCTACAGAACTGGAAATTAAGCACTAAAAAGGTAGCATTAATTTTTTTGTCTTAATTAAATTATTTTGTCTTAAGTGCAATTAAGACAGAATCAAGGAATCAAAGCTCCTTGATTCTAGTCTAACAGTCTTATATTGAAAGTTACCCCTGTTGTTGCATCATACAAAAATTACTAATAGTTCAAAAATCTTAGATTATTTTCCACTGAGCTCTATCTTTTCCCATGCAAACGCTTACACAGACATCGTTTCAGTTTGGTGTTATTCATATACGTGCATCAATGGGAGAAAAAAAAAAAATTCCCTGGCTTTGCCTAAAACTGGAAAGTGAGGAACTGGGTAGAAGTTCGGAGCTTGTAATTTCTCAGCAAACGCTGTGTGCATCCCAGCACTTACAGAACTTCAATGGCAACTGATTTCCGTAACACGCAAAAATGTTCCGTTTGCGTGAAAACAGGCAAAACCTCTCTGTAAACTCGGTAGCTCCAACTGCAAAAACATTTCAAGTTGATGCATAAGAGAAGGTGTTTTCATTCCGTAGGCTTGTATTATGGGAAGCTTAAATACAGATTATCTCATTCAGTAACTCCCCACTTTACAGTAGTAGCAATTCATCCTAATTGCCTGGGTAGCACACTCAGGAAAAAGAGTATTTTTCCTTTTCACTGAATAATGTTTCATGTTGGGTTAAATGCAGGAAGTTACACCACCATTGGAATGCGATTGTCTGCAACTGCAGAGTTACTTCTTATTCATAGGTTTGTGTTTAGCTAAATATCAAAGTGTTAGCCATTCAGCATTGCTTCTTAAAATGTCTTTAACTTCTAACTAAAAAAAGGAATCTACCCACTGCAATCAAAATGATTTTAAGCCATGCATAATCATTTTTCACAGAATTTTTATCCCCCTGTATGGAGCGGATTATAGTAAATGTAATTCACACATGCTGTTTCTTATTCAGGGGAAAACACGGAATAAGGATGTGGGGGATTTCTAGCCAAATCTTCATTCAGATCCAAGATCCACGGACGCCACTGTAATTGAGAGACATTCACAACCAGATAGCTGTAGATTTCATTTTCGTTTAAAATAATACCTCTGCTACACGTGTTCCAACTAAAACATTAATGTTATTTAACTTCTAGCAAGCTGTCTCGAGCTGAACTTGCAACAGTTTAGTTTCTTCTTTTCATTACCTTCAGGAGAAGGACATTGCTTAAAACCGTAGACTTCTCTTCACATGTAGATTATGCAAATGTGCTGCCTCTTTTCAGACCGCGATAAAATTACATGTAACTAATAACACTCTTTTATTTGGTATTTGACTTGCCTGGCAGTTGACAATGGAAAAAACGAACTATTCCTTCCTTGCCTCGATATATACACTTTACTATGCAAGTTATTCGAGTTCATCTTGCCCAGCCTAAAAATGCCTACTCATAGCGCCTTGCCTCTCGGAATCCTGAAATGGGTCATTAACTGTCAAAGAAGCAGTTTTCATCGCTTTCAGATTTCAAATAAGTTGTAATTTGGTTCCACTGTTCTGACAGTCTGCATTGTATTGAAAAAGAACGATCTCAAAAGCCACATAATCAATTATTTTCAAATAATTTATCCAGATTTCACAATAAGAGGGGATATTGTGTGTGAGTTGCAACACATTAAAATGTGTCAAGTGAAAACAACCCCAAGAAGTATTTAAAGGTGCAGAGCTGCACAGGGCTTTTTTTTTACCAGTGCTCCTCATCTACGAGATGCCTATTTTAATTTTTAATATATTATCAATTTCATAGTGTTTACACTGCCAGCCTGCAAAGAAGAAAACCTGATTAAAACGCCAGAAGAAATTTCCAAGGGGATCTTATTTTAAAATTAACTCCAAACCAACAAAGAGCTGCTTCCTCAGCTATTCCATACATCCTCATGTCTTGCTTCTCGGCTTCACCAAAGGACACTCCCCCAAACATCTGCAGCTGCCTGAAGTCACTTCAGCCTTTTGATTTCTGACTTGAAAATTTTAGAGAAGTATTTGCTCAGTTCAGGAACCTTACAACTTTAACAAACTTTCCTTACTAAGTTGCGATTGGAAAACGCCCTTAAAGGCAATCACATTTTTAAATTATATCATCAGTTTGTCCCGTTTCTGATTTTCCACACATGGAATTTATATCCATTTTTATTCGCTAAATTTAGATATAATTCCAGTTAACCATACCACCTTATGCATAACTTTAAAGCAACATAACACACTTGAAACTGATGTTCAGGTCCCGAAAGAAAGGAGGATCCTTTCTGCAGTGACTTCAGTCCCGTTTCATCTGGCATAACAGAAGGGATCACATCTCAGAATCCATAACAAAATCAGCCTAATACCCACACAAAGTGTTTTCATATATTCATATATTCAGCTTTTTCCAAGAAAATAAATATACTCATTTTAAAAAGAGAATCAGCAAACAGCTTCTGACACGTGGTACGCCTACAGTAGCATTTAATATTTGGAAGTTTGTAAGAATAAGCTAAAGTGGCATCTATTTCCATAAGCAGAAACGGTGGGAAGTGGTGAAGGATGGAGGGATCAGTGAGCCTCCACCTCATGACAACAGTTTCAGAAAATGAAAAATAGGCTGCTTAAGTTTTAATTTTCCCCAAAATTTTTTCCTGCTGTAATACAAGTTACATAAAATTTCTTTACAGAATTTTAGCATTATGTCTCAGGGTGCAGTAGCTGTTACTACACTGTAATCATGGCCAATGTTCCAGCATGTGCTTGAATTTGCTTTATTATAAAACTCTTTAATGAGTACTTGCTGAGATAAATTAAATGAAGTCAAATCCTATGTTGCTGAAACACTGAAATTACAAAAAGTTATTCCAAAGGAGATAAGTTTTTTCAATAATTTTAAGTTTCAACCACTTCCCTAAAATTGTTTAAACCATGAAATTTTAAAAAATACAGAAGTTCACCCTTAAATAATATCTAGAAAGCCAAGGTAAATCTTAAAGGTTGCTTTTCTATCTTGTAATAATCCCTAAAAAACATTTTTCTCCTCAGTGAGGTACAAGATAAAATCGCAACTATTCAACTTTCTAATTTGGATCAATATGGACTATTTTTAATCCATCTTTGAAGCATGTTTTTGTCATGAGATCAAAAAATAAAATCCGGCTTTGTTGTGAGTTAACATTTAAAAGCATTTAAAACAAAAATACATGAAACTCAGAAGTAGCATTTCTCAGCAAAACATTACTAGCTAAAGAAGTAAAAGAATAAAATAGTATTTGAAAGCAAAGAATAAAACAGTACTTGAAAAAATCAGTTTCTTCTTTTGCACCTCCTAAGAGAGTTAAGCTGTAAAAATACCTATAGATATAATAAAATACCTAAAAATGTATTTAAAGATATTTTCCACTGTGATCAGCGATTTTAAAAGTGAAAATAAATGACATTATCACGTGACAGGCCAGCAAGAGACACGTAGCTCTAATATTGATTTGAAATAGCCATTTTCAAGGAACAGTTGAAATAACAGGGGCTAAATGTTCAATGTTTGAAGTAAGTACTGCTAGAAATGGCAAAAAGAGAAAAAAAGTGTCAATGGAAATTCAGTCACCACACAGACTCTTCATTTTCCAACATCAATATACTGAAGTGAAGGTCTCAGCTTCAATATTCACATTCAAAAAATTATGGTAACAGCACAGAAACCTATGCATTTTAAATTTCTGTATTTGTTAAATTTGTTTTACTTTCTCTGTCGTACATTGCCCAGGCAGGAAAATAAAATCGGTCACCTCTCAGTACTTTAATTTATGATGCCACAATGCAAATCACAGCAAGTAAGATTTCACCTCGTCAGCACTGAAGTAAGATCTCTAGACACTAAATGAAATATGTATTTAAAGAGAAAAAAGGCGGGGGTGGGGGGGAAAGAGATACCACGCACAAGGTAAACTTTGAAATTAAATGAAAAATACACACTGTTATAAATCAGACTAAAAGTATTCATTACACTATGTTTGACTATGAATCACACTACCCAACGATTTTTAAATTGTAGCATCTCAAGAGGAAATTTGAGTTAACAATAACAGAGTAAGTTTTACAAGGAGACGTTACTCTGTAGAGAATTAAACCACAAAAAAACCTCTTTATTCTTCACAGCAGCCTCCTATACTCCAGTGTCACACCTGCTCATTACATTTATTCTATCTTTTCCTCTAATAATTTTCTCTTCTCTGATGATTCCACACTAATAAGATAAGAGCACTCCCAATCTGTGCCACCATAGATGTGTAGGGCACTGCTGGGAAAGCTGGTTCCAAACCACCTCCCTACCAAATATAATTCACATTTAAACCATAGCTGGATACAAACAGGTCTACGAGTAGGTATCCCAACTCCAGCTTTCTATAATTTCTCCATAAATGTGCATGCCACAAAGGGTCAGATTCTCAATTTGGTACCCAGGACTTCTTTCCCTGATGGCACTGTGGTCCAGCTCAATAGGATGAAGGCATAGAGCAACCATTAAGACCCTCTAGGGCCTGATGCCCCTTCTGTGGATGCACAGCAAAACCCTGGGACACAAAACCCACTCAGGTGGCTGCAGTCCGGGCTACAACTCCTCCCAGATGCCACGAGGCAATTCTGAAAAAAAAAAACCCCAGGCATAATCAACAACATAGTCCATACTATATTTAATTATTATCTGCAATATAGAGGTAGAATTCAAGTGTCTGTTTTCCTAAACCAGTTTGTAGGTAGGAAACAGATGGAAGACAGATGCCCACTTCCCCAGAACAGGCATTTTTGAGCATATGCTGAGGAAGCAAAGCTAAGTATGCTGTAAACTGTCATACTAAATACAATTATAGAATGATTTAGGTTGGAGGGAACCTCTGATCGTCATCCAGTTTAAAGTCTCACGGGGGGGTGGTAAACTATGTAAGACCAGGTAGTCTTCAAAAGCTTATAGAACTTCACCACTGTCTGAGCCTTAGGTGGATTTCAGTGCCCAAATCTCAACTCAGGCTGATTAAATTTTGCTCTAATACTGAGGTTAATCTTTCATTGCTACAATCCCTAAGTTCACACATGTTGAAATTTCCATTTTTCTGCCTCAAGCATTCTTTACGAATGCCATTAATGGAAACTTACTCACTTGCAAAGTCCAGTGTCTTGCCACTGCAAATAAACATCAACTCCAAAGCCAGCTGCAATTTGAAATGCTCTACCTTCATTTTCAATAGAGCAGAGTAATAATTTGTATATTCCAAAATCCATCTGTCTTTATCCCTACCAGCAAACCATGTGAGATTAATTTTCCACCTAAACTCCTTAAACTTCTCTTCTGGCTTGTTCTCTTACTCAAAGTTTTCCAAGTGCTGATGACACTACTTTACATTGCTATTACATCAAGGCATTACAGGTATTCCAACCCTTCAGCAAAAGATTTTCCAATGGTTTATTCTCACTTTCAAACTCCAGTTTTTCTTTACTTAACTCTCACACTGTACCCATGGCTCCTGCAAAACCTTGTGACTCTCTTCTTCCAGCTCAACACCTTCTTGCTGTCCCAGTCTTTCTCCAGATTAAACTTTTTATCACTTTCTTCCCCCTGGCCACTCTGGACTCACCATTTCCATGAAGACTCCTACACAAAACCTTTAGGACCAACAGGCTGTTCGTTCAGGAAAATATACCTTTATTTATTTTTATTCTGGAAGGTCATGTACAGAGGGATCCAGCAAGAGTAAGAAATTGCAGTCTCCTACCCATGGAGCATTAAATTTTTTGCAAGAGACAGACTTACTCAGCTACTTTCTTTTTGATAGGTAAATGGATTTTTTGCCAGTTAGGTCAGGTTGGACAGTAAGATTTCCAAAATGATGTGTATATATATATATTTTTTTTTTTATTTTTTTTTCTGAGAATGGCACAGACTACAAAGCTACAACTCAAAAAAATATCTTATACTCTAGTGTCACACCTGCTCATTATGTTTATTCTGTCTTTCCTTCTAATCGTTTTCTCTCCTGTGATGATTTTCCCTTAATTTAAGAATTTAAATGCTCTTCCATTCTTCAGTCTTTTAGCCAGTCACAGTAGGGAATGTAAGTGAGAAGAGCCCAGCTTCAACAGACATCATGTTGACAAACTGATGAGGAAGAGAGCAGTAAAAGTCACAGAACACTTAGCACCTCTAAAAGGTATTGTTACTTTCAGAGAACAAGATAGAAAAACCCATCTATCCTTTGGGATGTATACTTTCCTCCTGCTGAAAATTCAAATACCAGGTTTATCACATGGTTTGGACAATTTTTACTAGTTAACTACTTAAAATGACTGCATGAATAACAGTAACAGATCACACAAAAGCTGTAAGACAGGATGCTTCACCAAAACAGCGACAGAACAGAGATTTCTTATTTTCTTCCAGTTTCAAACTCTGTTCTGTGGCTCCAAACTAACAGGAAAGGGTGGCTCTCACCTTACCAAAGAGGTTTATGTATCAAACCACCCCAACATTATACCACATAAAGAACATCCTACCATAAATTTCAAAGTGTTCATAGAAGACAGTATATCCATCCTCCTTCGAAAAGTAGGCAGTGAGATATAAAACAAGCGAGATGGCCCAGACCATCCACATCCATCCCAGTAGAGCATGGTGCCTGCAGACAAGCCCACGTCTTTTCAACTTGATTTGCAGACTACAGATGTATGGGCAGAAAAAAAAAAAAAAGAAAAAAGAAAAGAAAAAAGAAAAAAAAGGATTTCAAATACCAATTTGATATATTGCTATACTAAGTAACAGTGCAATATTCTTATGCACCCTGCTAAACACTTAAGAAGCATGGCTGATTAAAAGATGCTGCAGAAAGATGAATGAAAACCAACAAATTTGAGCAAGCTAAGAGCGCCCTGTCAAGAACTTTATAAACTAGAATATTAAACCTTTATAAACCAGGAAAAAATGTCAATATAATGAGGGCAATTAACTGCAGGAAGAGATTTTAAACACTAAAGCTATGTATAAATGAGCAGCATGGCTCGGAGTGACAGTATCTAACCACTCAGTGACCACCCAAGCACAGAGAAGTTTAGAAGCAAGTAACATATTTCCTACAACAATCTCAAAACTTTCTGACCACACACAGACTGCGTGGCAAAAAAAGAAAAATATTAAGAAAAACAGTCTAACAATTTCGACAGAAGCTTATAAATGTGTTTTATTAAAAAATCCTAATTGATAACATCCAAGGGCCTGAAATACGAGCAGAAAATGCCTGCCATGAAAAAGTGACAGTAACACGAACCATTTCTCACTTTTAAACAAAATCTTCACTGGAAAGGATTGAAATTTTATCCTGAAATTTAATGACAAGTGAAATTCAAGTCTACAGTTACTAGATGCATTGTAACTATATGACAGGAAGATCAGCCTCAAAACACATTGAAATAACACTGTGTTGATAGAAGTCCTGCCTACATGGAAAATACACAAGTCTGATAATTTGTTACTTAAGATGCCAAAACCAGCATCTCTATCAGAAAAGCATTTTTCATTTTGGTATCACAGTACCAGCCTGAGGGCTTAAAGTGAAGCACAGAATGGTTTGGGTTGGAGGCCACCTTTAAAGTTTATCTAAGTCCAACCTTCTTGCAATAGTTAGAGACATTTTTCACTAGACCAGATTACTCAAAGCCCCATCTCACGGGATGGGGCAGCCACAGCTTCTCTGGGCAACCATGACTCAACTTCTCAGGGTGTCACCAGGCTCGTCATAAAAAATGTCTTCCTTATGTCCAATCTAAATCTATTCTTTTAGTTTAAAACCATTACCCCTGACCCTTTCGCAACAGGCCTTATTAAAAAGTCTGTCCTCACCTTTCTTATAAGACCCTTTCAGTACCGAAGGGCTGCAGAATCCCCCTTGCACCCTTCTGGGGTGGCAGCCCAGGATGTGGGGGGCTTCGGGCTGAGGGGCTACACTCGTAAGTGCAAGGAAGCAGAAAGGCAAGCTATCCACGGAGAGCACAAAAGGCCCGCAACAAAAGTTTAAGATAAAACGTAGTAGGAAACAGCCATAAAAGAGAAGACAGATGGAAATAGTTGGAAAACAGGCAGATTTGTTAATATCAAGGAGTAATCACGTCTCATTACCTGCCTAATTACTATCAGCAGTGGCCCTTAGGCATAACAGCTACACCAAAGCAAGAAATTTGAGTTCTCTAACAAAAATGCTTATAAATACCCATCCTCCTCACCTTGTCTTTTTGCTGCTTTCTAGTACTTCAAATTTTTTCTCTTCCCTACAAATCCTGGAATCTTTTTTCACTGCAAATCTGTTTCATGAAATACTTCTGTTCCTCCACCTACGTTTCCTTCATTATGAGGAAACAAGGTTCTTGGAGAACCACAGTTCTGCTGACTGCTCTAATCACGCTTTATCTTCCCTCATCTGCGTGGTATGCCAAGCTCTTCGTGGCCAATACTATATATGAATCCTTATTTCTCTAGTGTTGGTTAAAGTCTGTGAATCACCAAAAATAAAAACTTTTATATGACAGTAGCAAATGAGCAAAATTGAAGAGTAGGATGAAGATATCGTAGATAATTTAATCTTATACATTCTATGAATACAGGAGTTTTTCAGTAAGCTATAATTTTAACATACAGTATATATCCCTACTAGAATATACAATCATATTCATCAGCTATTCTTAATGCAGAAGGTAAATACTCAAATTTTGCTACTGATCAACATGGTGCTATGAAATAAAATAAATCTATATTACATATAGGATAAAATTTGTTTCCAAAGTATGGTACTATATGTCATACCAAAAAAAAAAAAACCCCAAATGCTGGAATTTACTAATACTTTAACTATACATACATAGCCATGACATCCTTTTTTAGATGGGTAATTTAAAAATTTGGACTAGATTCACTTTCTTCTCCTACAGCGTTCCTACAAGAACATTACACTAACTATAGGTCAGTGAGCAGAGCATTGTATACATATTTTCAGCACTTAAAAATATGCTTCCAGTTTAGAATTGTTTTCTTTATACATGGAAATGCCTTGTTTTACCTACAGTACACATTAAAACACACCAGTAACACATAGCAGTTTCTTGATTGTCCAAATCCCTCAGGATGTCTGTAAAGATAGCCTTTTTCTGTCAGCGTTATCTCTATACATCTAAGTGTTAAAAGAATTAAGCTACAACGAAATAACCCTCTATTTTCCCTAATGGGAGAATGTTTTCAATAAAACTACTAAAAACACAGGTGTTCAAAAGATCTCCTAACTCTTATTTAGCTTTCAACCACAAAAGTGCACGACTGTATTGAAAATGACCAGCGTTTCATTTCTAACATTTTACAGAACTGAACTTTCCGTAATTCATTTCTTATTTGTAATTTCAAGTCTCCCAACACAGGCTCATTTCATTGGCTACAAAAAAGCACCAGAACAAGACTATAAGTAACGATTTTCACTCAGAGCAGGTATTTATACTCATCCACGGTTTGTGGCAAACTTGCTGAAAATAAAAACCATTACTTGAGATCACTGAAATGAAGTGCTTGCTTAATTAAATACTTAATCAAAGCAATTTCCAGCCTTCCTGAGTTGGCCATAGGACTTTTAACTCCTCCATGATAGTCTCTGCTCCAAACCATTTCTGTCATGGACAGTTACACATTCAAAACCAAATATTAGCGGATAACTTATCAGTAAGATTCATTCCATGTCTTGAGGAAGAAGACTTTTAGGAAAGAAAAATCTCTTTCTTTGGGAAATCTTCTCTGTCTTAAAATTCACCACATACACAACTTGATCAAAGAGAGATTTCCATCAGCAATTGACCAACATACTCAACTGTTCAGCATCATAAGGGGAAAAACTAACAACCTGTGGTGTACTATTATCCACTTAAAATAAATTCCAGCCTTAAAATATGCAAGAGCATCATAAAAATAAAAAGTATACGCACCCTTTATTATCTCAAACTACCAAAACGAACAGAAAGCTTGAAAGTGCTTACAGGGTGGTTTCCAAATACCCCGAATAAGGCTATTTACAGGTTAGTTAAGACTTTATTGGATGCCAAAATTTAAGGAATAGGAAAATGTAAATAACTGAAAGTTACCAACAGCCTTCCAGATAATGATTCAAGAATGGAAATTCTGAATAAGCCTTTAAATACCAACATGCTGATATGTATAAAATATAATGATCTTTAACAGCCAGTACAAAAAGAATGGAAAAACATAACCAAGCTATGCTAAATAAAGCCTCCTGAGTTAGCAAGAGATTTTTACATACCCTTCAAAGGGAAGTAATACAAGAAAGGATCTTTTATTCAGATTTTTTTTTTTCAAATAAACTAAGTCTAGTTAGAAAACAAATTCAATCAAGCTTAAAATAAAGTTTTGCCATAAATTCACAGCAACTCTTCTATGGAATAATTGCGTAATATAAACATTTCTAGAAAAACTCTGGTTAGTAGCAATAATCACAAACACGAATTTTCATTCAACTATTAAAACCACTAACCACTTATGACAAGACAACACCACATCCCCAGAGGGTAGATACCAAAGGACCTACTTAACATAAATGTCCGTTCTGCATCTTCACTCGTGCTTTTCACCTGATATAGGGCACCCCAGGCAGTAATGTGGTAAAGATTTGGCAAACATTATTTCTTTTCAGATTTCCCCTTTCAGAAAGACTTGGGGTTATGGATTCCAGTTAGCAGAGAATCTGGGATGGGCTTTGTCAAACCAGTCAGTCTTTCCAAAGCAAGGAGTCCTCTGCTTTAGAAGAACTTGCTAGATCCAAGCTTGGTGACTCCCTAGAGTCCATTGGCAAGAAGAGAAGAACAACCAAGAGCTACCAAACCCGGAATAGGAACCTGGAAAACCAGTACCTCCAGCATTTGGGACTGAAAGAATGAAACAGCCAGTAGCAGATACATCAGCACAAGTAGATTTACCAGAATTAAAGGTCATTTCTGAAGTTGGAAAGTGGGAGAGATAACAAATGCCAAACCCAGTCAGGTACAAGAAGGGCTATGTGTTTCTTAAAAAAATAAAAATAAAAGATAAAAATAAAAAAACAATAATAACATTTCCATCGTTATTCTTGCTATCTGTTTCTTGCAAAAGTTCAGTTCGGAGAACCAGAATAAATCCTTACTGTTTGCACATTATGAGATAATAAGAACAAGTGCATTTCACCATTTGGCACAATACTTTTAATTAAGGTGCCAGATTTGGCCATGGTACGTAAAAGAAGACTCCAGTATCTGACTGTCTGAAGATAATTCACGAGATCCTTTGCGAGAGGAAAAACTCCACGTCAAACTTGTCAACAGTGCAACTGATAACATAAAATGACTTCAGCAAAAGCCTGATGCCTGAGCAAGTCAGTCAGCGAAACGGTATCACCCAGCGCTAAGGAATCACTGCAGCTTCCTAGGAGAGAGAAGCAGTAATTAGCACCAGCTCATTTTTCACTGCCCAAGGAGATAAATCAAAGCTGCAGATGTAAGCTTTATTGTGTGGTATTTCCTAATTTTTAATGCTTCATTTTGCAATGCTGACCTTCTTTTAACACAGTTCATAAAAATGCAATTTGGCACCCTTTTTTTCAAAAATAAAAATAATAAGTTGTGTTAAACTCATGGCAACCATTTAGAATCATTTAGGTTGGAAACGACCTTTAATATCATTAAGTCCAAATGTCCATTTACTGCATCCACAGGTCATGAGCAATTTTGTAATCTTTAGATTCAAGAAATTATCACCTATCACTTGATCTAGTGCAGTACCAGGTAAAACTGAATGGGGTCATTCATTAACTCTGAACATTGTCCATCTGGATACTTGACCAGAAGGATTTATTGCTATTTAAAACAAAGCAAATAAATACCAAGACTCGGTATTTACCTCTTTTCTTGACTGTCTTCCTAGTGTTTCCCTTTAACATCCACCTCAGAGTTCAGTCTCTCCAAATGCAGAGGTTCTCTTGCACCCTGTCCCACCTGCCTTTGACTCCAGGTGCTCCTCAGGCATCACCACCTCACCCAGCTCTCACTTCCACGGCTTAGCAACACAGCACCAAGAAGGACCATGCACTAGGATGGTCCACATATACCTATCACCACATGCTTTAATTACCATGACTGCCATCCAAGAATGAAGATGAAAACCCGAAAAAGCTTATGATGGTATAAAGCTTTGGAACTCATTGCTCATAACAGTACAAAGGTCTGAAGCTCATGCAATTGGCAGCACATTGCTCTTGTGCATTGCCCTTTATGAATCCATTGCTGCTAATTTTCTCCTCTTGTAGGCTTTTCTGGCCTCCACACTAAATACTCTGATGAAAAAGAAAAGCCTATCATTTCACTGAAAAACTAGCACAAATCAACAGATGCAGGTGATAAATGAAGGAAATTATTTCTGAGAGTTTTTAAATTAAGGATGAGAGCTTACATGACTTGATGAAGTTTGTATCACAAGAGACCCTAATTCACCTCCTCAAAAATAAGAATTGGACAAAATCAAATTACTTCACTGATTACAAGCAGAAACTTCTGCTGAGAAGCATCAAACATTTATCCAAAAACTGCTCCTCGCATGTACTAAACCTTTAATGCCATCAATTAGAAAATGGCTCGATTTCACTGCCTTCTACACTAAAATAAATGTAATTTTCTACGATGAAAGTGACTAATGTTAACTTGCTCAAAATTCAGCCAAATTCCATAAAGCCTACTGGTGATAAGAAAGCATCTTGAGTTACATCTGGGACATCAGACAAGCCCTGAACAACTTTACAAGTCATCGGTCAAAGGTTTCACTTTGTGGTTACAGCTGTAATTTTTTGTATGCACATGGGGTTTAAGGAAAAGGTTACAAAAGGTAAATTTTCTTATGTTAATTGCATTTTGAAAATAAACATTGAGCTTTAGAACATTATAGACATTTTTAGGGAATTTATACAATAAGAAGGTAAACAGAACATATTCTAAAAGTAAATTAAGTTTTTGTTCTTGGCTTACTGACAGTGTCCTCCAATTTTTAAAAATATGAGCCTTAAGTGCTGATGTGACTTAAATAATGAAAAATATCTACAATACAACCTGCAGAACAAGTGTAACAGCCACCCTGTACTTTCTCCATGTGGTCTAAAAAGACAAAGGTGCTCTCAAATTTGCATTAACTTTTACAATCCTCCTCCTACCTAAAGATCAGGGAGTTTTTATAAAGTCATGCTGTATGAGCAGGAAGAGGAGACTTAAAAAAGTAAAGGACTTGTTGTAACCTACTACCAAAAGTTTAGATAGGTTCAAACAGCAGCTGGATAAACTCATGGAAAAAACATTCATGGAGAGCTACTGAAAACAAGGACACCTCTAGCTCAGGAAGTCTGAACTACACATAGTGAGAGGTTAGGAAAGCATCCTGTGGAAGTATACCTCTATGTTTCTCCTTTTCTCATAGTCCTTCCTTAAACTCCACTGTTGACCAGCAATGGAGATGACACAACAGGTTAAATGAAGCTTTGGTCTGTTTCCAATACAAAGTTTAACAGTTCTAGTCTGGATGCTTTGGGAATAAAGCTTTCCATTTCTAATCCTACCTTTTAAATTAAGATTAAAACCTATTATTAAACTATAATTTTTTTTCACAGGATATTCTTAATATAAACTAGTTGATAGGTTACCCCATTCTTGGGTAATTGGTCACTACCATTTTATGCCATTTAGTGGTATTTCTAAACAGGATTAATTCAACATTCAGTTTAATGTACTTAAGTTCATGTATCCTTACATTTTGTCTTTTTAGTTGCTGTTTCCCTTGTATTTCTCATTATTTTTAAGCAAATGATGGAAGAAGTGAAGCCAAGTTTTAAACCTGTTATATGTATTTTCCAAGTTGGTGGAATATGTGCTGTCATTAATACAGGTAAAATTTGGAGTTCAGATTTCATCCTCTTCAAAGAAATATTTGGGTCTCTCAGGTTACACTGGTTCACTACCCGAATAAAGTGAGGCAAGGAAACTGCAGCCCTGACTAAGATGGTCTTTCCAACAGGAAACAGGACTTCTGCAAACATCCAAGAGGTTGATGCCAAGCTGGTAGGGATGAGGGAACTAGAGGAAGGCTGAAAGAGCAACCACATTGAGAGCACGACACTTCACAGGTCTGAAAACTGTTACAGAATTAAACGAAGTGAATTGATTCCAACGCCAACAGCTCATGGGATAAGTTTGGTACCTTTTTTGGTTGTCGATGATCCCATTTTGGAAAAAATGACTTTAAACAGACTTCTTCACATTAAATACAAAAATTCTTTCAGATATTAGAAAAAAACCTAGTTAATAAAGGATAAGTGAGCACCCCGTTGTATCAATACGGGTTTTAAAAGTGAGAAATTGAAAACTAAATCCTGATATATAATTAATCCATGTTAAATAATTCCTCCTTACTTGTGGAGTGGGTTATGCCAGCTCCAGCAGGAACTTGAGTCGATGGGATTGACCTCGTTTAGCCTTCCACTTGTGCTTACATGAACCTGAAAAACAGCAGTCTCTACCCTCACATGGCATCAGCATGTCTGCAATCTTAAAATTATGTTTTAAATAAGAGAAAAAATAAAATGAGCCATGAGAAAGTGGCTCTTATTTCTGAGAGCACTGTTCTCTCCAAACGTTAAATTGAATTAACTCCTAGCAAAAATAACTAACGATATATATAAAGCTGATGAGAAAACACCACTAAGGGCAAAGAAAAACATTTTAAGCTTCAACACGTACTTGTGATCTGCCACTCTACAATACTTTTCTTTCAAAGTACCATTTTTTGGAGACAAGTCACAAACCAAAGCTTAAGAGCTCACGTATCAGTTAAATATTCATGTGTAACTGAGATTTTCATTTTACTTTTGAAACACTGAATATTAGAACACCACAAAAATGAAGATTAAAAATCTGATTACTCGTTACTGCATTTATTTTCACAAGAACATCACTTTGGGTTTGTCAGCTGCTGTCCTCCTGCTTAGCTGCAAATCTCTATTTCCCATCTCAGTATCCCCTCTTCAAATCCTCTTCAAAAAGAGAGGGAATTCCCTTGCTAAGGAGAAATTCTGTTACAATAAGAGGAATAAACATGAAATGCTTTACAGGAATTCATAAATAAAGGTTCTCGTGTTGCTCTTGGTCAGACTACAGCTACAGGGTTCTTCAGAAAAAAACAAATGCTCAAAAAAGAATGAAGGACTGTTTTCCATGAAGCTACTCCAGAAGCTGACTCCAAATTATCGAAGCTATACATTGACTAACTTACTTGTGCTATTCTCAGTCTTAGCCACATTTCTTACCCTTAAGTTGTCATATAATGATTTTCAGATCTGATTTTACACACAGTGCCGCATCTGACTGTCTTTCAGCTTCAAACAGCCTCCCTGCTACCATGAATCTCAAAGGAAGCTTGAGTGGATAATCCCAGCCAACAGAAACTTCTCTCACATGTATTTCTGCTTTGCTTATTTCAACACTAAACTCTGCAGCGAAGAGGAAAAACACCCAATTATCCTTTGAATACCTTACAGCAACATAAGCAAGATGCTGGGCACTGCTTGAGTGCAGTAGTATACATTTCATCGCAGTCCAGGTACCCACAGCAATAGGATCCCCTGGTGTTTGCCATTTACCCTGAAGAAAGTAAACACAGGCAACAAAGCTGAAAATTAAATAAACAGGGGAACCAAAATGAACAATAAGCACATAAATGCTATTCAGTTTTGCTCCAAAGATGTTTCTCAATGCATGTGGTCCAAGTGAGAGTTTATTACCAGCCTAAGATTTTGGGATTGCATTTATATTGATTTATTTATTTTCCTCCTCCCACTGAACATCTCCTCTTTTTCTCCAAGCCAAATATTTAATAATTTATCCTTGATGAGGAAAGGCTGAGAGAGCTGGGACTCTAGCCTGGAGAAGAGGAGGCTGAGGGGAGACCTTATGAATGCTTATGAGTATCTGAAGGGTGGGTTGAAGGAGAATGGAGCCAAACTATTTTCAGTTGTTCCTTGTGATGGGATGAGGGGCAATAGGCACAAGCTGGAACATAGAAGTTCCACTCAAATATGAGGAAAAACTTCCTTCTGGTGAGGGTGATGGAGCCCTGGCAGAGGCTGCCCAGGGAGGGTGTGGAGTCCCCTTCTCTGGGGACCTTCAAGCCCCACCTGGATGCAGTCCTGAGTGATATGCTCTGGGCAATCCTGCTTCAGCAGGGGAGTTGGACTGGATGATCTCTAGAGGTCCCTTCCAACTCTGACAATTCCCTGATTCCATGATAATCTTTACTTCAGAGAAGTATTTTAACCTTGCTTTTATCACTAGCTCTCCCACGCTGGGAATGCTACTTCTTTCTTGGCCACAATCAGCTGTGATTATCACCCCGCTTAGCCAGTAAGCACAGCATGAACTGTGATTTCAACCTATGATTTATATGGAAATATATATATTCTCTTCCAAAGATCATTTACCCCATCATAGGAATTACCTAGTTTTAAGCGTCACTAAAGCAGCACATAAAAATGAAAATTCATCAATGGAAACTGGTACATGATATATTACATACCAACAGTCAACAGCTTTCCTAACTAGCACTAATCCCACTTCCAGCTACTGTTAATTTCCTACATTCTCTAAGTTTCTGAGTGCAGAGGAAACCTCAAAATTTAAAGCTCTCCAGGCATGCATTCATGATAGACCATTACACAGACTCACAGCTGGGCAAGAGGGGAACACGAAGCAGAACAACAGCCTGTTTTAAGCCCCCAAAGTCAAGTTCTGATGGAGGAAGGGGTGAAAAAATTGTGTCACTGTTTAAACATACGAAAAAGCATGAAACAAAACAAGGCAATAAAAGTGTTAATGTTCATATAATCACTGATTCTATTCCTGAGTAGCTTCTTAATGTGAATTAACTCCCAACGTAACATACGCTGCCCTTTATTTATATGACTTAGTATTTCTAGAAGGGGTGGGAATGGATTGTTTCCAAATTAACAACAGAATTGTATAATGCTCCCTTCCCATTATCTTCTTTCCAGTAACCAGGACAAAATCCAGGAGTTTTCACCTTGCGGCATTAAACGTCAATTAAATCTCATCATACCCATACAACCATGGAAAACAAAACTGCCACTCAGGAGCATTACTTGCAAGCATTTCAGCAATTTTCCAGTTTATTTTTTTTATTTTACCTATTCCACATCTAGGTATTAGACAGTGCCTGACCACAAACCAGCCAAGTACTGCAATTATTCATACTATTGGTAATAATTGTGTCTGCATAGCTGCAGCATAAACCTGTAATTATGCAGGCAGGATATCCCCAAGGCTTGGGAAACAGCATTAGTTTTACAATATGAATTTAACAAGCCGAAACTTATCCATGTTTTAAAAAGAAAAAAAACATTTCAAGGAAAGCTTAAACCCTGCCAATTTTAACTGAAAAACTAAAAATATATTGGGGACAAAAGCCAGAATGTGAGGACAGTGCCCATAAACTTTCTTTCAAGGATGAGGGTACAGGCGCATCCAATGGGATACAGACCTGGAGAGAAGAGGAATACAGGAGAGCTGGCTGATTTTCACAGATCACCTCCTCCAACCTCAAGAATGGTCCATCATGATGAGCAGGAGGAAACTGAGCAAAGGATGCAAGAAACCTTTCTGGAGGAAGGAGCTCCTAATTTAACTCAGACACAAAAAGGAAGCGTAGAAGAGGTGAAAGCAGGGACAGGTGACCCAGGAGGAGTAGACAGACATTGTCCAAGCAATGGGGTTAGGAAAGACAAAGCCCATCTGGAACCATCTGGTGCCACAATGGGCATGGACTAAAACACAGGAAATTTCACTTAAACATCAGAAGAGAAAAAAGACCCTTTTACTGTGAGGGTGGTCAACCACTGGAACAAGTTGCTAAGAGATGTTTATGTAGTATCCATCCTTGGAGATATTAATAAAATACAACTGGACACAGATCCGAGTAATTTGCTCAGAAAAACCCACAACCCTATAGAGTATTTCAGCAGAACACGTAATTTTTTCAGGGCTACCCACTATAGATATGTCTGATACCATTTCATGGGGTGAAGAGAGAAAATTAACCTATGTGTGAAAACGTGTCTTTTACCAACAGCATGTTGGAATGAACTTATTTTTTTTTCCAAACAAGAAATTGGTATTTGATGCCAGTCTTTTTTAGTAAAAAAGGCCACATTGAAAGCTAAGGGATGAAAAATGAGTATCTGTTATTTCATGAAAATTCTTCCAGTAAATAGCGTTTAAAAGATCCTGAAACTATGACCCTTAAAAAAATAAAACAAAATCACAGAATTCAATGGAAAAATATAATGAAGTTAAGAAAGTAAACTATCTTTGACAATATATACTTGGTTCCTGACATGTTCACGCTGCCCAATTTTGCAATTTCTGCTTAGAGCTCAGGTATCCGGGTTACTATAAAACAGATGGCAAGTAAATCAACACACTAGAATAGGCCTAAGCTGTGCGTGGTAATACAGAGACTTAGACCTCAGTTCACAGCTCCTTTCAAGCACAGCTCCTGCTCAAGCTCTACGACAAGCAATATGGTTTGACCAGTGGTGTGACAGGACCAAGATCCCTTAAATTCTAATGTAAAGATTAGAGAAATTCCGCATACAACCACCCTCAATTTCTAGAAAGATGCCGTGCTTCACTAAAGATTTTTGCAAATAAATTCACACGGAGGATTGGGAGAAGTATTCAAGCGTTGCTTCAAACCCAAGATCTTTCTGAATCTTTCCTGAGTGTTTCAATACCACACATGTTGCATTTATACTTAACACCGTTTATAAAACCAGATCAAAAACATTTCTAAAGGAAACCAACTTCTATAAAATGGATTTTACAAGAATTTCATTCTTGCAAAATTACACGCATAACGTACGAAAATTCAGCAAAAGAACAAATTGGTCTTAACAGACTCATTTTTTGTTATATTTTTGAAACCACTCTATTGATACATGAGTAGTTTCTGTCCATATCCTGATGTTCTTCCAAACACTATAAAGTGAACACAAAACTGCTGAAGAAGCAACATCACTTTTGTTAAGGTCATTTTTTTGATATTAGCCCTTCTACTTTCTATCAGGCTGTCCTAACTGCCTCAGGAATATTATAGAGAATACTGAGACTGAAATTAGTATTTCATTAGAGTTTAAGATATCTTTAGTACTGCTGGAAGTTAAGCATGCAGTAGTCCTAATATTGGTAGGTATCTACGCTACTGACTTTAAGTTTTTAAAGCACCAAAGAGTTTTGAGATGTGACAGGTGCCAAACGGGCATCTAAGAGACCAAATTCTACCTGACTACCACTTCCTAGCACTGAAATAGCACCACAAAAACCTTCCTATACTATCACTTGAGTCAATAAGGAAATATTTAGGATAAAAAGATTATAAGCACAAGAAACCATTAAATGACAACCACAACCTACAGAATAAAAGCAACTTTAAGCCTACAGATATAAGCTTCAAGACGCTATGCTGAACATAAAGCAAGTTTATACTAAATACAAATACATTTTCAAGCATTTCAGAAAATAAAGTAATTCACCGTTCCAGATAAATATTTTTCTTTATCTTCTCATTCTTTGAAATGTCTGAGTGAGAGTAAACATAAAAAGTACTCCAGATAAACCACATAAGCAAACCTAACTAATTTCAGGGTTTTTTTCCCTTTAAGAAAAACTTTTTTTCCCCTGCAGCTTCGATATTCAAACTTTTAACTTCCTTTTACAAATGGCTACAGACTGCTTCATGCAGCTGATTTGCAGAAAGGTTGCTGCTACAGCTATGGTACAATGGCTTTTTATGGAACTGGGCACTGCCCAATTCCATAAAAACTTAGAAATAGTGGTTTAGTAGACATAAAGCCCTTCTTATTAAGATGGAAATAGCCAAACACGGTAGGCGTCTTGCAGAACTCTGTCCTAAACTCCAGAATGTGAAAATTTCTCTCCTGGGAATTTTCAAGATTTAGGCATAAGGACAAAGAAATACTTTTCGATTAAAAAAAGAAAGAAAATCCCATTATAATTAACCCAATATAAAAACAAAAAAGAAAAGAAAAAAAGCCAAACAAAAAACTCAGAGCAGATTTGAGAACACTAAGGACTTTAAATAACACTGCAAATAAGGTGCTGATCCACACCTTTTAAATACTTGTGAATATGAACTTTAACCATTAAAAACTTGAAGAAAATAAAACCAAGATTTCAAAGCAGATTTTCAGAGGGCCTTAGGGTCAATATTGAGATTTTATGGGGCCACCAAGCTCTGCCTTTGCATGCGTGTGGCATGGAGGAGGGTAATAGAGAGGAATCTGTGGAACTAAACAGATTTAAGGTATCTTTAAATACTTATTTATGATCTCCAACTTCTAAGAAGTTGGGACTGTTGATACAGACGGAAGAAAAATGCCGGCTTCTGAGATGGAGTGGGATGGAGCTATGATCAAAAGCTCTTTGGGATAAATATAAATATTTAATACTGCCTTCCTTAAATTAGCAGTGACTCCCACCATAAACTTTCTGAAAGTCTTAAGGCAACAGTTAATTCAAAAAGTTTTACCTATGAATTCAGAGAATCAAAAGGAAAAATAGAAAAATATTAGCATCAATCACCATTACCAGACTGAGACAAGATGCAAAGATACTCTTGCTTTAAAGAGAAATGCATACTCCTTTTTCTTAGCTTGGCACTCTTAAAACATCAAAGGTTATAAAGCATTTCTTAGTACATACATATCTGTCAAATATAAATCTCAGCAGTTTATACTGTTCTTAGCACAATCAATGATTTGTTTTCTTGCCAAATTCTGCATTCAAAATCCACTGCATGGGCCAATACCTGTTCTAAAATTACTGATCCACCTTTTGCTGTTGGTTCAAGGGTACAGATACCGTGTGTACAAGCTTTGTCATTTTTACTATGGAATTAGTATAGTTAATAGTTTAGCAGCAGTCCTAACAGTAAAGAAATAATTTGTGCCTGTGACTGGTTTATGAAAAACAATAACAAAATATATATATGAAGGAAAGCTAAAGATGGAAAGGGAATCGGATGCTCTTTGCTTCATCCAGTTGACACCTAAGAATGTCTTCTTTCCAGGTTTTCCTCCTCCTCTCAGGCATCTGTTTTTCCGTAATCTGTATGTTACAAAGTTAGTGATCAACAGCTAGCATCCAAGAGCTCAGCTCTCAACCTGCACTTCACACAGTATTGCAAAAAGAATGCAAATTGGGTATAAACGCAATCATGTACCTTCATTTGGAGTTAAATAACTTAGAATTATTGGAAAATTGAAAAGACATTAAAAAAAAAAAATGAGCTACAAGCTCATTAACATCTTATCAAAGAGATAAAAGACACAAATAAAATGAAGTCCCTCTATAGTTTAGGTTAAAACAAAAAGATGAGCAGCTAGACAGAGAAGATCCAATAACAGCACCCCCAACACCAAGGGAAGGCCAGACATTACTCTTTATCCATTTATTTAAATGTTATGGTTCACCTGCCTAAACTTCGGTAGCTAAATATTAGATATATGTATTTACATTAACATTAAATGACCTACACCCTCAGCAGAGAAAAATAAGCAACCCAAGATTTAGAGCAGATATTCAATTTAACAGGGGTCCCCACTACAAAAGTAAGTCAAAAATGTTTAACGGGATCCCCAGATGGAAGATTGCAGAGTTATTTCACCTCTCTATGCCTTAGTTGTGACACAGATACTCAGACTATGTGCCCAGTACCAGATTCTCATTTCAAAAGATAAAAGATTTAAGTTATTGACTGGAGAACATTACAAAAACCAGAGAGAATCCAACTTGCCTAACTTAGCAA
>VXBW01008131.1:203262-216047 GCA_013400375.1 Thinocorus orbignyianus
AAAAAAAAAAAACAAAACCAACTAACCATCAAAACGTGACTCGGTATCCTAATGAAAGAATATTTCCTGGAGGAAGACACCTGAAAGAATGGAGACAGCCACAGTGAACAGATATCAACACCAGACATACTCAAATTTGATGTAATATAACTACTTCTTAAGTGATTGACTAATTAATTAAACCGAACAGCAAGAGAGAGAGTAGATTCATTATCTTTTCATGTTTTAAATTCAATATGGATTACACATTCTGGAAGAAAAATTTGAGTCAAACGTTCACTAGCATTTTTGGTGGAAGTACTTTTTAACAGGGACAACTGATTTAATAATTTAAAACAGATAAGTTTAAATGCTCTTTTAGCCTTTAAATGCACAAACTGAAGGTATGCCCAGTGGCTGAGTTAGAGCATAAGGAAGCCTGAGAGAGGTCGAGGGGACACCTCATCATCCTCTACAACTGCTTGAAAGAGGTTGGCGCTGGTATCTTCTCACAGGTAATTAGTGATAGAATGAGAGGTAATGGCTTCAAGCTGCAACAGGGTACGTTTAGAATAGACATTATGAAAAAATTCTTCACAGAATGTGGTCAGACACTTGAATAGGCTGCCCAGGGAGGTGGTTGAGTCCCCATCACTGAATGTCTTTAAGAGTCATTTAGATGTGGTGTTGGGGGATATGGCGTAGGGGAGAACTTTGTAGACTGGGTTGATGGTTGGACTCTATGATCCCAAGGGTCTTTTCCAACCTGAATGATTAATCCATGGATTAATTAGAAGACATTCAAAATTAATACTGAAGTTTAAGGAAGTGAAATACGGTATCACTCAGGGAAATCAAGCTGTATGGAGGAAATATGTATTGGGTTACCCAGAACACGCAAAGGGAGCACATCGTAAATATGGCAACTAGCTGAAAAGGTGGAGGTAAGGTCTGGTTTCTGTGGAGAAATAAAAAAGATGATGCAGATTGACAATGGAGAGAAGCGAGAGGACATCACACAAGACAAGAACTGCTGACATATACAGGAACTCTTTGACTAACACCATACTGGAAACACAAAGTAATTGCAAACCGGAAACAAACTACTCAGAAATCATCAAAAAAAATTAGTAACCAACTTGGTAGTATCTCTATTATGACATCATGCATTTGATCATTTTGGTGTATGTAGTAATCTCAAGGAATAGTAATTTTTATGAATTATTTTTTCTTTAAAGAATAAGCTTAAAGGGTGTTTTCATGTAAATCAATGCAAGCAATTGCTTACTTAGGTTAAGCATCAAGCAAAACAACAAGCAAATTTAGTCAGAAAACATGTTAGCGATAACCATATAAACAAAGGTTTCAGAAGTTCCCACTAAATTTATTAAGCAGCAGAACAGGCTCAAACTAAATCTAGCAAAAATTAAATTTAACAAAGTAAACTAAACTACGTGAAAAACCCACCAGCACCTATTCTTTGAAAAGTAGTTATGCTCATTTGCATAACTCTTCAACACCTTTAAATCTTTCTTATTTTTCAAATATGTGTGTCCAGTTTTAAAAATGTAAACAGATTTGTCCTCATCTGCAGAAGTGCTGAGCTTTTGTAATTTGCCATGAGAACACCATGAAGCGCCCGAGCTCCACACCTACCCAAGTCCTACCTCATTTCTGTAGATGTCCAAATATGAATTTATCTATTGAACTTCAGGCACCCGCAGCTGAAAAATGTGGCTTTTGCTTATAATTCTACTAGTACATATTAGTTATTATCACTTTGATATCATAACTGTAGCTTTTCCTTCAGCATCTCTCCTATACTACGCTATCCCGGGGTAATCACTGATTTAAATGTCAGTGGACCAAACTGTTTTCATTCATTCCGATATTTCTTTCACATGTTAATACTTTTTAAATTAAATCATTCCCCCTGAACTGACATCACAGATTTAACAGTTACTTCCTGATTAGAGAGGAGAGGAAGATGAATAACTCAGACTGTTCAGATACACAGAAGAAATTTTTCAAAGTATACCTCTTGAACCCCCAAACACCAACACTTAAATAATTATAAACCAAACAGGTCTTTACACAGAAGTTTTGTCATATAATTAGGATGCTGACCATTTAGAACTATCCAAAATGTCTCCAGCATTTTTAAACAGCTAAGCAAAGTTATTTTTAAAATCAAACATATGTGCTTTTTTTCTGTTTACGTCTTCGGAAAGAACATTCTGTATAATGAAAAACATGACCAAATTTTTCACAGTACATCACTATAAAACCCTATAATTGATGTTTTGGGTTGGTTTACTCTATATCTATTTTTGTCCATGTAGAAAACAGCAATGATGTGGCGAAAAGACCAAAATGTAGGTCCCATTGCAGGATAAGACTCCATCCTGATTAGTGAAGAAGTATCATGTTTTCCCTGGGAAACATGCCCATTTTGTAAAAGAGAATTCAGTCCACATGAACCTCCTCTTTAGAAAAAAAAAGTAAAAATAAGGAAAAAAAAATCAGTCCTTTTAAGCAGTGCAGAGTCTAGTGATTGCTCTCAGCTTTGGCTGAGAATGACTCAACGGAGCCTTTCCATTAAACAGAACGCAACTCTGCTGATTAAGTTTATTATAAGTTGCCCCAATATGAATTTCCTTCTTTTCAACACTATTCTTCAAAGCTTACAGCAAGGAGTTGCTTGTATTACTATTCTAGCTCAACCTAAAAATGACAGAATATTTAACATCAACTGTTTTTTCTTTTTTTTTTTCCTCCAGGAGATTTCTAACACCAACACAAATGCCAGTAGGGTGGTAAGAATATATTCACCATCATCATTGCTACTGAGATGACTCTGTACATATTGAAAGTCAGCTTCAAATAGTAATTCGGGAAAAAAACACAAACAAATACCTGTACTACTAAAAAACAATTTTCATTTTAAGTCTTATCCACTCTCAAAAAAGAATTGAGATTATGCACTTTATTTTACATAGTACTCTCATTCCTCCTTTTAGCTCTATTATCACTGATTACCTACATGCCCCAATCATAGAGCATAAAGAAACTGTGCAGACACATTTCCATGGGAGTTTCCATGCCAAAGAGAAAAAAGAAGAAAGAAAAAAAAAAAAAAGCCAAAAAAGAACCCCCAAAACCTGTTTTTTTCAGAGTTCATTAAAATAAATCACCTGGCATTGAACTTTGACTTAAACGTTTGAAGCAAATACTGTTACCTTGCAAATTGTTTAACAGCAAGATAGGCCATAATTGCTCTGAGGTAAATCTCAGAGAAATTGAAGATGACATCTAAATCACAAGCCTGGGAAACAGGGCACGTACCATCCCCAGACACAAAGCGGGGACAGGTTTAAGAGGAAAGGCAAGTTATTTCCTTAAGCTCAGAGACGAATTTAAACTGCAGCTGCAGTCACTAATACCGTCACTAATATTAGACTCTCCCAAGATTTCAAAGAACCTAGGGTCTGATCCCGAAATCAGAAGTTGCAATTAACCAGTCTGAAGTCAGGTGTAGTTTCTCTGTTGGGGGGAGAGTCTTTTTAAAGGGTTGCTCTCACAAAGGCAGTACCTACAGGAGATGATCCAGCCAAGCCTCGCTGAATCGTTTCCACAAGCAGAGATGCTGATTTAGAAAAGGGAATGCAGGAACTGTTTCAAAGATGAAACTCCATAAATACCATAGAAGACCATAGAATGGACTGTTTCTCTTCCTTTGTTTTTTTTAATTCCCAAAGGAAAAAGAAAGATGAAAAAGCTTGCCCTAACAAAATTAAAGATTTTTAGCTATACCTCTTTGAGACATTTTAATGATACAAACTTTATACAGAAATCTAACAGAAATATAGTCAATTTTAACCATAACTTAATAAAGTGGTTGTATCCTAAGAAAAAGGAAAATTCAGTCAGAAGGTTTAAAAAGAAGAAAAAAACCCACATATCAGAGATATAGGTCCAGTTACACAGTCTAGAAGAGCAGCTTTGACGTCAATAACAGCATTATTTTACACCATCCACACAAAACAAGGGAAAAGTACTTTAAAGATCTGCCCCAGGGTCATTCACTGTGCAACAAGTTCAGCAGTACACATTTATGGCAAAGATTCTGATTTCATGCCCTTGTTCTCTGCCAGTTTGCATATAAAATACTTACCCGATGGGCGAAGGATGAAGCTTCTAAACGGACCAAGTACCTACTTCTGAGTCAGCCAATACTTCATCCAAAGGCAATGAACAGAAACGTGTTATGATTCACCTGATTGATTTTGGACACTTATTTTCAAGTAAATCACTAACTAAAATTGACTTACTTCTCTCTGCTGGCTATAGATACAAAGGTTACTCTTACTCTCCCAGGTACACATACTGGCAATGCAGACACGTGAAGTTAATGAAATGAATCTCTTCTGCAAGGACTATTTAGCCATAAATGGACAGGAAAACAAGATTCACGCCTGGGTGAAAAAAAGTATATTAAAATGTCTACTCAGAGTAACAACAGGAGTCTCTGCCATCAACGAGAGGTTCCCCACCAAGGAGGGACATGCACTTCACCAAGACCCATCCTTTATCCAGGGGATGCTGTAATGAGGACGAACAAGGTTCAGATGTACCCTTTCCTGAAACTCAAAGGCAGTGAAAACAGCCTTCACTAACAGACCCAGAAGGTCTCAGAACCAGAACTGCCTCAGTATTTTTAAAGCTCTTATCCAACTCCAGGGGGTTAAAATATTCTGGGTAACAGAAGTATTTGGAGGGGAAAACACACTAAACCTTCCCCTTTATCCAACAGAAAGGTGGAGCTCAGTTCTGCACTCACACAGAGGACATTTCTGTTGGAATTTGTAACAAAATCTATTGATCTGGGGATATTTTTATTACTGAAAACAGTACAGGCCTTTAAAGTAAACCTCTCACTTGGTTGATAACAATCTGAAACAAATGAGATGGTTTACCTATGTAGCAGGTAAAATACTGAATCATTCAATTAATATGAGGTTTAAGTGCCATAAGTAAGAGAGGAGGGGTTACAGAACTAGTTCTTGTCAGTGCAGAACTATTTGATGATACCACCAACCTTATGAGATACCATTTACCGCCTGTATGTCGTGGCCCCGATGGAAAGCAGAAAGGCTTCATGGAGCTTCTTCACTCCCTCATAGCTGACTTCCAAAGAATAGAAATCCTTTCAAAATGTAGCCCAACTCTCAGATTATCCACTAATTGAAAGAGATAATCTTCCCACAGAATATACTTACATCATATAATGCAGCTGCTGGTGTTGAGGACAAGCGAACAAGACAGAAAGATAAGCAAAGGGCAGTTTTAGAAAAAATGTGAGGCTCTACAATTCCCACTAACCTGCCTTACAAGCATAACACCCACCAACATTGAGTACAGTTGCTATTTTAAATGGTAAAATAAACTTCTCAGTCTCTGAGCATCCCCCTCCAGCACTGCTTCTTGAGTTAAGAAACAAAACATACACAATTGCACTGACCAGGTATATATCACCCTCATCCCTCTTAATTTGGTCAAACGTTGCTGAAACGGGCCAGTGAGCAAAGGGGTAACAGCAATGCAGAATTTTTGTAAAAATAAACCATTGTTTAAAGAAAAGAGCATTAAATCAGCTGTAATCCAGTTCCCTTGCAAAATCAAAGCAGGCAAGACTAGAGCTGGAGCTTCTGGACAAGAAAAAAGTAGGACTCAACTACCAAGAAAAATAAGCCCATTGAATAATTTGTTCACTGGTCTTATAACTGAATGCTTACATGGAAAACAATCATTCCTTAGTGTTCAAACATGTCTTGGGTCCCTGAGAACTAGCATTCAAATACATTTTGAAAGAAGTACAAACCTCATGATCTGAGGTTTAAAATTGTATCTCGGTATTAAGGATTACAATGAGACCTTCTCAGAAAGTCGATTATCCCATATATCTACTGCAAAGTTTCTTTCATCTTTCTCTAAACCATGTGCTGATGGCCATAACACAAGACAATACCTCAAGTTAAAGTTAGGCTTAAAAATTCCCAAATTCATTTTACATATAACTTATGAAACACGCTTGTATTTCAGAAACTTAAATCACTAACTGATGGTCAGTGGTTTTCTTCCCCCTCCTCCCCATGAGCAGGCGATTGCACAGCTCTCCTCTTTCACAATTCCTATACTTTTTTTCTGAAATAAGCAATTCTGGCCACTGCTAGAGACAAAATACATAAATACATGAACAGGAAACTCAGTATTGGTTTCTTATAACAAGCCATAAATTCCCCCTGATTAAATGCTTTGTTTTAAAATTTTTAAAAAGCTGTTCTCTTGCTATTTCTGAGGGAAAAAAAGTATATTTTCATGATACTAATTTGAAACTACTAACGATGCCACACATATCTCCATATTATGTTACTTCTCGTGCTCAACCCACATTCCAGGCTTTTCCAGAGATTAGTGAGTACATTTGACTACAGCGTTTTCAGTTTTACTTGCTTTCAAACTATTCACACTGCTAAAATTAAGCAAATTAAAAAAAAAAAAAAAACACACCACCAAACCAAACAAACCAAAACCATAACAGCATTTTGGCAAAAACCAAAATAAATTTGCTGCTTGAGAGGGTTGTGTTTGGGGTTTTGTTTTTTCGTTTGTTTTAATGAGGCTTACGCTATTGCAGCAATATCAGACACTTAAAAGGTCCATAAAGTTTATGCATCAAAACAAAGTTTCTTTGATATAAGAAAAAGGTAAAAACTTCACCTCAAATTATGTCTTTGGCCACACTGTAGTGTCTGTCCACTTTTGCCATGTGTACAGAGATGCAGGCAGGTACAGGGTGTGGGCTATTCCCCAAAAGGTGGTCAGACAACAAAAGTTTCATCCTACCATTCAGCCCTGTAAAGGCCATTTCTCAAAATGAAAAAAAGCATCTGACAATTGCTGATCTGAATTGCCAGTGTTATTCAAAAAGAAAAATCAGCAGACCACCCTAAAATGGTTATTTTGGGGATGGGAGGGGGAGAAAGAAGCCTACAGTTCAGCAGTCTTCACAACAGATACTCTGTAAGAAATCTAAGAAATGCAGAGAGGAGAAACAGCTCCGTCACCTTGTTATCACACCGAGAGAGGTGCAGGCTTGTAAATAATCACACAGCAACGTAGAAATCAACAGTCAGGCCACAAAACTGCTACCTCACAAAAGTCTTTAGTGGATGAAGAAAGAGGAAGGGGAAGTTAGAAATTTTTACCTTCTACCTCTGGAAATAATCAGGAGTCAGGGAACACAGGGCTGAGTTTTACACACCCATTAAAGAACCACATACAATATGTGTGGTCCTCACGTAATCCAAAAACACAGTATTGGCACTTTTGAATAGAGTTCTGAATGTACTTCGGATGTGATTAGATACATTCGCACCAATCAATCTTTCAAAAGGAAGTCCTGATTTACTAGTCTACTGTGTTGAAATGTTTGAAAAAGAAAACATTAAGTGTTCGAATATAATCATCATAAATCTGTGACGATAGAAGGATAAACCGGTCCAGATGGCAGCGCGATAACGTTTGGTGTTTCCAATCTATAAAACCATGTATAAAGTTCACCCCCAGGCATATATAAAAGCTTGGTTGAAATCTAAGATGATAAATGCCGGATTCAAAACTGAAATTAAAAAATATATAATCTCAAATAAAATTTAATAAGATACACGCATTATAGTTTCAGTGTATTTTGTCCACCTATCATGTCAAGATTTATGATAAATTAGCATCTATAATGTTATATATTGAAACTTTACAGGAGCTTTATTATTAAGTACACCTTAAGGATTAATTCTGTCTGTACCTAAGGATAAAACAGAACAAAATTCATGCTCAAAGGCTTTCATCAAAGCATACTTTTAGGAGATAAATAGGATAATAGTAAATAGACACACTGATTCCCTCCTAAAATTCAGTCATTTTAGATAAACGAATAGAATTTTGTAGTCTTAATACTACAGCTTTCAATGGGGCTACTTCCTCCAGAAAAGGAATACAAGATTAAAGTACAGATTATTAAAACTAGCATTTTCCAGACATTTCTAAGCAGTAATCCCTTTGCCATTCAAAATCCCGCTTTTATTATACATACAGTTATTGTGGGTAGTCATATAGCTTTCAGTAGGCCAATTCTTCCAGAAAGACCCAGCAAAATCATGAAGATGATCAACAACTGGCGCACAAAATAGCAGCATCCAAAGAACCAGGCTTCAAAGTGTCAACAAAAGAAAGAAGAGATTTAAGTAGGGAAAACAAACAGCAGCAGCAAAATCTGAAAAACCTCAGATTGACCACCCTGACAAAAAAAACCTGGAAAATACCTTATTGTTTTAAAAATTAACTGTGAAATATTAAAGTTTGGATGACTTATAAATTATAAATCAAGTCAATACTACTGGGATGACGTGCTTTTGAAAATACCTCTACAGAAGTACAGCCTACTTACCTTTATAAGCATACGCAATCAAAGCCCTTCAAGTTCTGCATCCTGATTTTTACACTAGTTATCCATTGACACACTAACATCAAATCTTTGAAGATGTGGTGGCTTTTTTCCCTCCCCACAGCAACACGGTACACAGCACTGTCATCTGGATATTGTAATCAGCATATCTACACTCAAAACCTTCAGAACAGAGATCCATATAGAGACCAAGTATTTTCTAGAAAGGCCAATAGTGAATTCTTAGGGAAAGCCCCAACTTGGTTTTCTCTCCAACACACCTAAAGTTTAACCTCAGTTTATGACTCGAAAACTGTTTTATTGCCATAGATAAAACCTCACCTCCACGATTGTCTTTTATTCCTTCTTAAGCTACTATAATGTTTGGCTTCTACAGTACCTCGTGGCAATGAACTTACGAATCCACCTATTTAATTACACATTGTTAAAGAACTACTTCCCTGTGTTCATTTTAAGCCTGCCATCTGATAATTTAATTAGGTGCCCCTAGTTTTTGTTATGAAAAGGGGAAATAATTGTTCCCATCCACTTTCCCCACATTGCTCATAATTCTAGATTTCTATCACATTCCCCTCCCAGTTGTCTTCTTCCAGGTTTCAGCACCTTGCCAATTTAGTTTCTCCTTGTACACAGTTCATTCAATTCTCTTCTAACTCTGTAATGCTGTTTTTGTCATGGGGTGAGGACAACAGCAGAACTACTAGTAACGCTGTCTTCCTCATACACTCTCAATTCCTTTAAAATCTAATCCATTTTTGAGAACTCCTGAGCTTTGAGAGGCATCCACTGTGGATCTCCAAGCTCTACTTCGATGAAAAGAAACAGCACAGAGTTCATGCACGTGACTTGGGGTTTATCAGCAATGGATTTTTTATCAGCACTGATTTTATCACCCCCGCAATTCTGCGGAATCTTTGCGTGGCTTCACACCATTAGCATTTGATTTCAGCCACCCAAATGACCTTCTCAAGATTTCTCACTTGTCCAAAACCCCTGGTAGATCTCAAAAGTAACACTGCTCTAGTGGGACAACAAACTAGTCCTACCCTCAATGTCTCATCTTTTCTTTAGCTGATATCTTGTAAGAGGATCCCTTCTTACATCCCACAACTTTTTGTAAAGCTACTGAGACACTGAAGCTGCTGAAAAGCCACTAGATAATTCATTTAAAAGATTTAAACTAGTGAGGTTCCACCAAATTCTACACCATTGTCACCATTACTTACTCCGTAGCAAAAAGAGAGAATGTGAAAACATGCAGTTTTGCAGCTCCTTTTTAGCCAGGATGTTAGAGAGAAATCATAAACAATTTTGTGTTGAAACAATGACATTCAATTGATAATCACTCCTTCAAAAAGCCTTATTTTAATTAAATAAAGCCTTATTTTGTGCTGTATGAGGAAGACATAATAATAAACTACACTGGGTACTGTTTGAGTAAATCAAGTAGCAATACTTGAAAATAATAAACATTTCTGCCCTTCACATTTTTTTTATTCAAAGAACGCAAAAAGAAGCTACATATCATGACTACAGGATACAAAAAGAGGGTAATCAACTCTCACATGACAACCGAATTTTGTGTTAAGCCATGAATGATCTAAATTGAAGTTACATAAACAGAAAACTAATGCCACTGGCAACCAGCCCCGTTCTGTAACGTTCTATTTGAGAGTCACTGGTTAAAGAAAGAGACGCTGAGCTTTGACAAAGAACGATATGGGAGATGACATCAACTTCTTTCGGCAAATGAGCTCAGCGTGCCAGCGAGCTGACAAATTAGCTTCTAAAAACCACTAACAGTAGCTTACAAAGTCACAGCTGTTATCCTGTTTTGAACAACAAAATGTTGATCTCAGTTGAAATGTCTAGTTTTACAGAAGATTTGTAAGTGCCCTGATCTTTTTTTTCTTCTTTTTTTCTTTTATTTTTTTAAACAAAGCAAGAAGTTATACTGAGAAAAGCACAAGGGACAGGCAATGACTGTGCTCTGATGACTCCACGGTGATGTTTAATAGACAGGATTAAGTGTAACACTTGCTTATGTTCTGCATCCTCCTTACATTAAAAAAAAAAAAAAATCCCTAGAGTTACGGGCTCAGTAGCAACATAAATCTACAAATATGAAAGCACCATAGTCACAAGCAATTTCTTTAGCTAACTCAAGCAGTTCCCAGGATATTAACTATGATAGTGGGAAGAAATGCATCAGAAAACCTGGCAACAGAAAAGTTGTAGGAGATTCCATTAAGGGAGTTCAGTTAGTAAAAAGATGATAATACTGTACTAAATAAATATTCTACAATGCTGAGTAGTGAACAAAGTAAAAGAGAAAAAAATAACCTTAATATTACTTAGCACTTCAACTTTTTAAATAGTGTAAATCTTCACTTTTATCACAGAATCATAGAATGGTTAGAGTTGGAAAGGACCTTTAGAGATCATATAGTTCCAACCCCCTGCCATGGGCAGGGACACCTCCCACCAGACCAGGTTGCTCCAAGCCCCATCCAGCCTGGCCTTAAACACTTCCAGGGATGGGGCAGCCACAACTTCTCTGGGCAACCTGTTCCAGTGTCTCACCACCCTCAGAGCGAAAAATTTCTTCCTAATATCTTATCTAAATCTCCCCTCTTTCATTTCAAAACCATTACCCCTTATCCTACCACTACACTCCCTAATAGAGCCCCTCCCAATCTCTCCTGGAGTCCCTTTAGGGACAGAAAGAGGCTCTAAGGTCTCCCTAGAGCCTTCTCTTCTCCAGGCTGAACAACCCCAACTTGCTCAGCCTGTCCTCACAGCAGAGGGACTACAGCACTTGGATCATCTTCGTGGCCTCCTCTGTACTCACTCCAACAGATCTTATGTCGGTAAAATATAAGGTAGTCTTCTCTATTTCTCAGTTAGAGACTAAAAACTCTATTGAACACAACAAACAGTCTCAGGGATTGATACTCCTATGACCTTCCATCATTGGTCATCCCTCAAACATTGAGTGTCTCTCAAGTAACATAAATTAACTTTATTCAAGTGGTTTGGGTGTTTTTTGAAAAAAAACAAACAAATAAAACAAACAAAAAAACCCACAACAACAACAAAAAAACCAAACCCACAACTATCATTCCCATTTTAGAGATGACAAAGTGAACACCAGAAAACCTTACATGATTTCCTGAAGGTTCAAAGAGAAGTCTGTGGTCCAGCCCATAGGCGAACTCACCTCCCAAGCACCAGACTACAGATCATTACCAGTACAGCCTTCTCTCTCCTTTTTTACAGCTCTTTTACCTCTGTAAAATTGCAATAACTTCAGCATAATTACTCCTAATTTACGGTAAATTAAATGAATAATCAAGCCAAGACAGACGCATGCCAAGTTCAAGCGACCAGCCCAAAGCCAACAAAAAACACTGGTCAAAGCTTGGACTGAAATTTCTGTGTTTAGATATCTAATAAAAGCCTTTATTTAATAACGCTACATAAGGACTGTTCCTATCAACACTGTTTTTTTTAATATTTAAATACAGTAGGGATAGGATGATCATGAACTAAAGACTACATGTGTGTTAAGAACTGACCACAACCATGTATTTTCAATAGTAAGTCTAGTACTAATTTTTTAGTACTCCCAGGTACTCTCAAATTCAGACCCAGAACCAGTCTGTCCCCCTGACGTACTTGTAAAACAGAAATGTACTTGTTTACCTCCCAAATAAACATGAAGGAGGATAGAAGAACCTAACAATTCTTTATCTTCAATGCTTTAGTCCCTCCACATCTCAATTTCACTTACCAGTACTTGCAAATGAAGAAAAATTACATCAGAGTCCCTAAAAGGTATTTTAAATACTCTTATTTCTCACTAAACCCAATGCTTTTGAGTTGCTTAACCAAACACGTCAAAGTGAAGACCGTGGTAAAATGATTCTAAACCTCCAAACAGTAAATCCGTGTCCTAAACAAGGAAGCATCTTTTTGGTTCCTGATCTGGACATGGCTTAGTTCAAACACAGCTCCTGTGCATAAAATATATCAAATGATCATCAAGACAGCAGTGTTGGCTTGAAAGCTGCTAAAATAATCATAGAATGGCTGGAGTTGGAAGGGACCTTAAAGATCATCCAGTTCCAACCCCCTGCCATGGGCAGGGACACCTCCCACCAGAGCAGGTTGCTCAAAGCCCCATCCAGCCTGGCCTTGAACCCCTCCAGGGACGAGGCATCCACAACTAGGGATGGGGCACACACAACTAAAATGCTAAATATAAACTACTTTTTTTTTT
>VXBW01008131.1:216072-227643 GCA_013400375.1 Thinocorus orbignyianus
TTTAAGCAAGATACAAACTGTTGAGATGGAAACATCATCTCAGGACCAATCAGCGTATCTCATCTTACCCTGTTTCACACTGAAGTGACCATCAGGGAACACTGCCATCTTCCACCTGTGAGCCACTTGCAAGCTGTCCAACACCCTAAAAGGCCAGTGTGTCAGGAGTTCAGGCCACACCAGAATTCTGGTGTTCAGGCGAAGGAGACTTGTAGCCTCAATCTATTAATTCCCACCATTGTGATGAAACCATTTGGCCTCCACGAAGCCACACGCTGGAACCTATAAAAAATTGTATGTGTTCTTGATCATAAAAGTCGACACGCTGAGTTCCAATTTTAAGTGTGGAAAACATATACAATAAGGCTCAGCTATGTGTAGATGAGAAAAAGAAATACCATATTAGATCAGAACAATGCTCCATTTAACCATGTCCCCTTTCTCTGAAAATGGACCAGGGACTTCAGAAGAATCAATATATTAAAATTTAATTATTCAGCAACTAAATGGTTATTATCCTTACCCTTACACTTAAAGAAGCTCTCTTACACAATAAGCATAAAGATTAAAGATAGGATTCTAAAAAGAAATAGTCATTTAAATGTAACACTGGCATTTTACATCTCTACAGGCAGTAATAGCAGTGAGGGCTGTAAATTACTACTCTCCTGTGGCTCTGTTTATCACAGAACTCCCAGCTCCTTCACTGCAGAGGTGAGATTTGTTAGAAGGAAGGATCAAGGCCAAGTAACAAAGGAGGTTGCCTTTCAACTCAAGATTAAAAGCGCTCAGTGTTCTGACTGGATCCTGTTCTGTGTCTAAAGTACTGAAAGCGGCTACTTTAGGAAGTGATCAGTCCTTATCCACTCCTTGTTTAAACCGTATTTGATTTGTAAAATCATAGAATGGTTTAGGTTGGAAGGGATCTTAAAGATCATCCAGTTCCAACTCCCCTGCCACGGGCAGGGACAACTCCCACCAGATCAGGTTGCTCAAAGCCCCATCCAGCCTGGCCTTGAACCGCTCCAGGGATGGGGCAAACCATACATTCATCACTGAAAAAAACCCTGAGCTCTTTAAACTTTTAATGATGCATAGATTTCAAGCAATTTCACAGAAAACTTAGTTGTGTAGAGTGACTGAGAAGTTTGGGGTTTAATTTGTCTTTTATTTTTTTCTAATTTTATTATATGTACCGCCACCAACTTCTTTCTCCCAAGAGTACTGCGAAGAACAAGATAATTACTGTTTGTTAAATTTTCTCATAGTGTGACATGTGTCACCAAAGAGCACATGAAAGTTAGTAATTCTTCATAGTGGGGTTTGAATACTGAGCAGGAAAGGTGGCAGTCAGCCAGCCAGTGAGCAACGAGGGATAAAAAAGAAAAAATCACCAAATAACTAATTCCAAAGCGAGCAGTACTCGTTCAGTGCAAAGAATGAGTCAGGAGTTCTAGGGAGGAAAAAAAAAATAATAAATGCCATCAATTAACACTGTATTATAACGTACCACATACAATGGGGCTGTGCTAAGGATCATTGCAAACTTTAAGGCTAGCATTTCTGTGCTGGTTTCATCAACTTATTCTTCCCCTGTAGAGTTTAAATAAACTTACATTTTTTTTTTGTATGCAGATTGAATGGGAAAAAAAAAAGAAAAAAAAAGAAAAAAAAAGTTGGGAGTAGATCTGTTTGTATGATCTTCAGATTTCACCTCTAAATTAGTAGGCAATCTTGTGGAAATTCTTTACTATTTTCGTCGTGTATCTGTCAGATGTCCAATCTAGGAATAGTTCCTAATGAGAGCTGAAAGGAAAGTACTCAAAGAATTACTGTTCTGTAAAATTCATGAATTCTAAAAAAGTGTCTGGGCATAATAATGTCATGGACTGAGTGTCTAATTCTCTCAGTTTATTTCAGTTATTCAAAAGGAAAAATAAGCTTGAATTACTGTAGCTCCTATACACAGATAAAACAGATATTTTCTACCCATATCAGAAAATGAGAAGATTGAATTGCATTCAGTTATGAATTGGATTTGTTCTTCAATTAAAAGAGAAGAAAAATAAATCATACCGAAGCTAAATGACAAACCAAATGCTATTCCATTGTAATTTTGTCCAAAAGACAAGTAAATTTGTTATTTCTTCAACTCTTTGATCATTATGTTTAGCTTGTAAGGATGCCACTTACTACTGCAAATGCTCCACTTCTGAACAGACCGGTATCATTTTCCCTGAAACTGAAATATAAACATTCTGCTGCAGAGTTGCTTCAAACCCACACTGGGCAAAACTGGGCTTAAAAAGTAAGAAAACATTTCGATTTTCATTAAAAAGAAAAATTAAACATAATAAAAGAACTTTGAAGAAAGGACAATTACAAGTTTCATAAAATAAGCAAGATAAAGATGGCAAAGTAAAAATCCACATTTTGCCTTATTCTCAAAGGCCAACAGTTACTGAAGTTACTTTCTAACAAAATAAAAGATACACAAAAGGGATAAAGTGTGAGAATTAAAGGGTAGCTCATTTTACACTTTACAGAGCATACAGTTATTTCTGAGGGCTCCAACCTTAAAGCCTACACCACGAGAACAAACCCCAGCTCTCAAGAAGTCCCACCTCCTTTAGCACTGAGGATTTTGCCAAAGCAGCAAATGGCCTGAGCTTCCATAAAAGATCTGTACATCCACACGGGTTCCCAAAGAGATGAAGAAGTTCAGCTATAAGAACTTGCTTTGGCAGCATCATTATTGAGAAAGAAATCCAGAGGAGATGAATGTCACAGAGAGCATCACTCATAACTGACCTCATCTAATGGATCTTGGTACAAAATAAGCTCTATAAGAATTAACCTGTAACACTGCACACTGCTAAAATACAGTTGTCTTTGAAATATTAAGCTGATAAAGTACAAAGAAGTTTATTATACCATGTAAGTATTAACTAATTAACCTGCCCTTTGACATGCCAATACGTGAAACAGATTTATTTGATTCTTGAACTAATTATCAGACAGAGTCATAACCTTGAGTCTAAAGTCTTTTCAGGCCAGAACAACTGAAAAATACCACTCTACAAGAAGAATGCTCTTAGGAAAGGAAATTAGATAACACTAAAGACCACTATTTTTCTAACTGGATTAATATTTGACCAAATTGCTGGATTTTCCAACAAAACTGGTTTTCAGTGTTCCTGTTTCAAAATATTCCAATTCCAATCGCAAACATACTGCTATTCCGATCACTAACAAGGAATTTGACCGTACAATTCCGAAAGTGATTTATGTACTAAGTGCCCATTCATTGCTGACTCCTCATACACCCCGTAATCAGCAGGCAATACCCAAGAGTCTCTATGCCATCCACTACTGGCTTTTTCTGCCAAAATGCAGAATTTCATCCTGGTATCACCTTTGACACCTCACAGTACATT
This sequence comes from Thinocorus orbignyianus, assembly GCA_013400375.1. Classification (NCBI taxonomy): domain Eukaryota; kingdom Metazoa; phylum Chordata; class Aves; order Ciconiiformes; family Thinocoridae; genus Thinocorus; species Thinocorus orbignyianus. The sequence continues at coordinate 219,510 of VXBW01008131.1, forward strand.
CTGCAAGACCCAGAACCTACATTTCCTCTTGGGATGGAAATGTTAACAAATTCACTTTGACTACAGGCTGGGTCTTAAGAAAAATGTACCCTCTTCATTCAACCCTCCATTCTTCCCAAAGCTAATTGGTTTGGGTACCTCCTAGACATGCCCCTCATGGAGCTAACGAGGAGACAGGGTGCTGTATCTTCTTAAATTATTATTTCTCCATCTAAACAGAACAGAAATAAATGTTAAAAGTAATAAAATATCTAAGTATTAAAAAAACCCCGAAACATATTCACTGTTTTATTCACAAAGAACATTTCCTTAAAGCTTGCGTTATTTATCTTAGAACCTAAAGGTCTGGATTCTGGCAACCAAACCACAGGGTCTCACTAAAAAACCATCCCTGCTTCCTCACATTTGGGGTTGGAAGGTCAGAAGAGGAGGAGGTATGAGTGGAAGGAATGATTATCATTCCCTTTTATATCTTTTTCTTAATTACTACCATTCAGTTATTAAGCAGTCTGCTACTCAGAGCATGACAAAAAAATATCTTAAAGAGAATTGAGACCTGTTTATCTGAACATTGGTGGATGAACCATCTCAAACACCGCCTGCTTTCTCCTGCAGATGTGAAAAATCAGGCACCCAACTCCTCACGTGTTAGAAATTTAATACAAATGCCTCCCGTTCTCTTCCCAACCTGCTTAAGTTTAATTCTCTTCTGTTATTCTTTAGTCAGACCAATATGGGCTACATTTTAAGTGCTACGCAAAGACAGTCCAATTTACTCCAAAGGAGCTCAACACTGCACTGAACCCAGCGTCTGAACTGGTTGTTTCAGAACAAACTGGGTTTCATATTGCCTGGGAGATTGGAGGTGAATTTGCTCCTACATGTGCTGTCACCATGAGAATGGGCGCACGGTTTTTGTTCTTCATCCTGTTTCAGTTCCTTCATTTCTCCTCCCCTCCAGAATTCCTCCTCTACAAAATGGGAGCCATACTGTTAGAAGAGAAACTCATTAAAGCACAATATTTCCTTTCTTACTCTCCTCCTTCCAAATCTGTTCCTTCCGTTCCCCTCTCAACCTCTTTTTTCAACTCCCCTTGTCATGAATGATCTTCAGATCTCTACTCCAACAAAAAACCACCATACATTTTTAATGACAAGGCAAAGCTTAGACTGTTGACAAGCTGTGGAAAAAAAATAGATCCAGGTACAAAATACTTTAGAGAAAGAAATAAGGATGTGGAGAGATAAATGGGAGAAAGAATGAAACTAGATCATTTTACTATAATTTTTTTTCTAAAAGACTACTATTGACAGGCCTGAGGATCTCAAACTTACGTCAACATCATGAGCAGCACAGAAATATTTCAGTTTACATTCCCTGCATAAGGAAATCATATGGGGTTGGGGTTGTTTTTTTCCCAAAACTATAGAGAAGTAACATTGATGACTGATCGGGCACCCCACTCGGGTTCAAGCAGATACCAAGAGCAGCCACCTGCACACAATAACTAACGCTTGTCATAGCAGAACATGGGGAGAAAATTCATAATAGAATTAAAACCAACTACTCTGCCTTCTCCACGAAATTCTCCAAATCACTCCTTTTTATTACAGCTCATTATACGGGGTTTTTCCCCTCCCTCTTTTTCATACTTCTATGAAATGGCTAGCTGCATATATTTAATTGTATATTCCTCAGGGCAGTGACTATTTCCTTAATTGTCTGTAAAGTCCACTGCTATAAACAACAGTACTACGCAATGTTAAGTAATAAAAAAAAATGAGTAGTGTTTTGTTGAGAAATAGTCGTGCATTAATTATGCAAGATAATCTGGAAAATACAGAAATAGGGGGAAAAAACCATGTTGTTATGAATCTATAACTTTAAAGCATCACTACCCAATGAACAGTTTATGATATTCCATTTCAGTATTATATTTAATTTCTCCTGGGGTATTTAAAAAACATCTGTTCTGAAAGTTACCGAATGGGTATTGTTTACTCAGAAATTCTACAGGGTTCAACCCCCTTCTCTACTGTCAGTGAAACATACAATATTTTAAATACACATTATGGAGCCAATTGTTGAAGCAGGCACTTAGAATGCAAAGAATACTCTATGCATTAAAACACAACATGAAAAATGCTGTCCAGGAATTATAACGTAAATCAAATACAGATTCTGAATTCAGCATTTAATAATTAAGCCATTTCAAAAAAAAACATTTCGTTTTTATTACTTACTGAATTAATTTAATGTCTTAAATCTACATTGCTGCGGACTTATACAAGCACAGAAGCTACTGAAACTGGTATAATTTTAAAACCAGAAGCCAATTTTTATTGCTGAACTATGCCCCTGAAAATGGGGTTTAATACGAAAACACTGACACCAAATCTGAAGAGCATGAATACTCTGCTTTAGTATTTTTTAAAATCTCTTCTCTAATCTCGACTGAGGTTTGAAAGTAGCAAGTCTGTATTTTTCCAGAGTAAATGTTGTGCAAAAGCTTTACAAACATAGATCTAAATCTGCAATTGCCATTACTAAAATAAATGAAAAATCTATAAGCAGCAGTGAAACTGGCATGCAAATAAAAGAACTGTCAAGACATATATTGCCTAAAAATAAGCTTACAATAACTATTTTAAAGACTGTGTGTGGTCTTACCCATATATTTTGGCAAGATGCACTTTCTCCAACCACAGCTAGATTCATCCAAAAGCAGTGGCACTGGAGAGTCTCTGTCTCACCTGTCAAACTTGAAGAACGTTGTTCAGCAGACCACCATGAGTCCATGGATAGGATCCACAGCACTCCAGCAGCTGTTCTTGATAAGTGTTCTCTAACTATAGAGGGAAACGCTTCAGAAATGTTCTGTAAGAGGATCACCCTCGATATACGTGCATTTAAAAACAAACAGAAACCAGAATCTATCTAGAACAAGACTTCCAGGACATCTATAGCAGAGCAGCATCGGTGACTTCATCCGTCTCTCTCTCTCTGACATTTGGAAATACTCACTGAAGATTCAAGGCTTATTGAATTCACCTTAGAAGTTAATTGACTTTATTTACCTCTCACAAATTATTAGGCTCTTCAATTTGCAGGCAATCAAATAAAACAACTAGAACCTTTAAACCGTCGCATAACCTAGGAAGATGAACTTTCCTCTTCTCAGTTCCTTTCCCACAGATGACAGGGAAAATATTTTCACATCAATCTACAAAAGATGAAGTGGGAAGGAGAGGCGAAAGGCTGCTTGGCTACAGTAAAGGTAAGATTCAGTGAAAATGGGATGAAGCACCAAAAGCTGCCAGGATATAAACCTGGATATTCTGACACCCAGGAAAAAATAAAAAAAAACAGACTAAGGAGAGAGCTTATCTGAACTTTGCCTATAGAAAATCGCTTTGACTGTTATTAAAAAGCATATAATCATTAATTTCCACAGCAACATGAATATTTTCTAAAAATAGCTCACTGCTTCTTAACTACTGAGATCTGCTCTGAGTTTAACTACTGGTAGCTTTGTACCCTAGAAGCAAGAAAGGCTCTAGAGAGATTACTTTCACTTTTCCCTAGATATATTTAGTGTACTAACTAGCATAGTTAGGATATTATTTTTCTTTGGTTTTGTCAGTAGCATGTTTGAAATAAATTTTATTAAGTGGTAGTGTATGTAACATTGCATTGTGGGTAGCAGTTTCCTGCCTTAACCTAGCCACATCCTCAGCTGTTATATGAGACAAGTTTCCCATATTTTCTGCAAGTTGACTTTAAAAAAAAAAAAAAAAGANAAGTGAGATGTCAAAAATAAAAAGAGGAAAAAAAAAAAAGAAAAAATCTTCTAGCTATTTTCTCCTGTCTGTTTAGGATAGTCTTAAACACCATATACTGACTGCTCACACCGTGTGCATCTACTCACAAGGGCTTTTTCCCCCCCAGTTGCTGTATAGTCTACAAGACATATATTTGAGAAATAGAAAAGAAGTAACACTTGTCAGAAAAATAAATGTCTGAGCAGTAAAAATGATCAAGATGAGACACACCTGACCACTAAGATGTAGCCCTTTATTCAAAGCCTGATCAGGGGTTAGATTATTTAATTGGAGAATCTTTTCTGTTCTATGAAGAAATGGGAGAGTTGGCAACTCCAGATGAAAGAAAATAATTATTACTTGCTATGATACAACATACTCACCGGTTAACAGAAGATGAAAACCCTTTTAATTTAAGTAACAGTTCAGTTTAAGGTTTAATTTGATTTTCACTAGCCTGATTCCACTGTACAGAAAACAGACATTTGTCGACGCTAGAAACGTCACAGCATTTCCCCCCCCTCCCTGTGCTTAGTGGTCTCAGGCACTGTCTACTTCCAACCATATCTTATTTAGAAAAAGGTTATAAGGCAAAGTCGTCATAAAAAGGCAGCAGTAAAACTCCAGTGCAACTCCTTGCAGCCCTCAAAAAGTAGCATTTTAAAATATAAAGTGCTAAGGTAACCTGGCTGTTACAATTTATTTTTTTTTTAATTAACAAGCGTTTTTAGATTTTACTGTAAAAGATAAGTATATATGTGATATCAGCATATTTGAAGCTGTTTCAGAAATGCTGGAAATCAGAAGTCTATAAGATGCCCAAGCCTAGCAACAAAAGTTCCATCAAACATGCAAATATTTTAAATCAAACGGTATGTTAAATATATTAGCTAAGAACCATCCGAAACCACCGTACTATCCCTCTAAACATTCTAAATTATTTAAGTTATGAAAAAACACAGCCACGGAGAAAAGTTTTACACCTTAACAAAAAAGGTGCTCTAGGGGAAACAGGTGCATTAATAACACCTACAATTAATACCTGCATCTCAGGAGGCTGCAGTAGGACTTTATTTCAAAAAAAAAAGTCTCGTTATAGCAGACATCGTAAAACTTGTAAGCACAGTTTAACAAGTTTGTCATCATACTGCTTCAAGCAGCACATTTCTCTCCCTAGTCCTAGTTGCAGCATAGAAACAAACGTTTAAGGACAAATAAACTTTCAGCAGGGTATCACACTGTTTATATGCTCTATGAACTCTGAGTGACACAAGGCAAAACGTTTGGAAATAAAGCGTGGCTTTAAAGTTTCCAAACACATTTCAGAAGAAAAAAAAAGAGAAAAAAAAAAGTGAAAGGCGTAATTATCTTTTAGTGTTGCCTTACAACTGACTTTAAGTAAGACTTCATTGTCGTCAGAGATGAAGCTCGGAGCTTACCAGAGAAATTCCTCAGCATACTACTTCCTTTGTAAGTGTAATTGTGACTTAAAGCATCCCCTATGGAATGCATACGTTAACTTTGATTTTTTTTTTTGTAGATCCAACTCCTAAACAAAAGGCTGTCGAGCATCAGTCTGCCACCAAGACCCTGGTTTATACAGTGGATTTTCAGGATTCGTGCATCTGCTTCGTTAGAAGTGCAAACTACACTGAAAGGAACCATCAGTGTCACAGGTATCAAGTCTGCATAAAGTTTAGCTTTATAATATCCGTGTACGAAAAAACTAGCACTTTTTTCAGTGCCACTTTCTGCAAACTACATCTTGATTGCTCAGTTAAACTGTTTTTCTGCTTTTATTGGATCTTGCCTTCCTAGAGGAAGGCTTCACTGAGGTGGTCTTGATCTTGACAGCAGAGGTGAAGAAGTATGCACAGTAAAAAGAAAAAAAGTAATCTTATAAAGGTATCATACCAAAACACAGTAACAAAGTCAGAGAATAACTTTGTGTACACAAGTGAAAGCATTAAAATGCCATTCCAGAAAGAGCCTGAGGACGGTGTTTCAATGCAGTAAATTTTAAAATTCAGACTTTTGTAGGAAGTTCAGTATTCTAATGTTAAAGATGCGATTAAGAATACATTCTGGAGTTTCCACAAAATCAAACAGTTACATTAATATGAATGAAAACAATTATTTAAGATCAAGATTGAGTTATATGTTATAGAGACATAGTGAATCTACCTACCATCAAATGAAAGTCGATAAATATATTTAATGCATAAGTGCAGTTGAAGAAACTTTGTGCTTACAATTAAGAGTTCCACAAGTCCTGGAGGCAACAGCTTCCAAGAGATTCTGCTGCATCAAAAGTTGATTAAAAACTGTGATGCACACAAACATATTTTGTTTATGGGAAAATATTACCATTCTCTCCATCATTTTTATACTCTTAACTTTTTTCCATAGATGTTATTAACCATACTGTGAAAATATAAAGAAATTAAAGCAAGTTAAATATCACCCTTACATGAGATAGGGGATTTACAGAATTCTCCTTTTTCATTTTATGGTAGAATTCTATAACTTAGGCAATCACTTTCAAAGTATTAAATTAAGAACGATACCATTTACCTTACAATAAATATTATGAAAGTAGTTTTTTATGAATGGGGCTTTATGTTGCTTTGATAAATATGTAATAAAAATCAAAACACAATCTGTAATTTTTACTGAAATCTCCCTTCCCGTTTTCTCTCCTTCCTCACAGAACAGAGAACCTGCTCTGCACCCACAGCTCCAGCTACTCATCTCACATCACCCCTGGCCAGTTTCTTGCTGGGAAAGCTGAGGACAAAGAGGAAAATATAAGAGGAGGGATGGCAGCATCAAAAAGCTATATTTTATTTTACAAATAAAAGTTGAACAATGTCTCGAAAATGCTTTACACAATTTTTCTGCTCCCAAAAATATAAATGAAGAACAAAAAAAGAAAAAGAAGAAAAATCACTCAGCTAAAACTAGAAAATCCAGTGCATCTGTCATACAATCAGGCTAATAAGAAAAGTTCTAGACATAATGTCCAAAGAGGCAAAAAATAAGATACTTTCTCAAAGATGTTTCCAATTTTGTTCAGAATCTGAGTGAGCAAATCAAGACTACTAATACACACTGTCTGTGCACATTATTCCTTACTACACACAGCATTTTGCAATTTATTTCAAAGCCTCTATTATAAACAAAAAAATACTGCTTTTGTTAACCCACTCCGTCCTGGTACAGTAAAGGCTTATATTACACAATCAAAGTCAAAGTTACAATATGTTAAGTATATAAAAAATATTACACACACATGCACACATATGATATTAAGTATTTAAATCTTACATATGCATCAAATTTATGTTTCATTTTAAAACCAAGTGTTAACATTAACTGGTGAATAAAGTTATTTATAGTCTCCCCAAAAAGCCTATGACTGCTCTATTTCTCTTAAACAACTGAAACTATAAGCAGCAATTAATGTGAGCACAATCAAAACCTCCCAGCTCATTCTCTTATGCAACGTCTACATTAAATCCCAGCAATACCAGGATTCCAAAGCATCACTTAGACCGCAGTACACAACCAGTAAGGAGATCCAAATGACATATTTTGCCCCCAAATAGTAAAAAGAAACATAATTGCCCTTCATTTGCATGACATAAAACTGCCAAGTAGTTTTGAAGGCACGTAAAGCAAGGGCAGACGTGATTTAAGATTTGCAAAGGATTCCCCGGACTAACACTTCTGTGACAGCCAATTACAGTAAAAAACACAAGCCCAAGGAGCAGAGGCTGCTACTAGACCTTCGGAAAGGTAAAGTTTCTCACAATGAGTTACAGATTCACAAGTAAAGGGAAAGACAAGGAGAAAAAGTAAAACAGAAGGAATCCAGCCACCCAGCAAATCCGAAGCAGACCCAAGAGCGTGATACAATCCAAAGATGTAAATTATTGTAAATCATCACTGTTGTTCAGAATTTCACACAGCCACTTGTGCCAATTTTGCTCACTTTTCCACAGACACAATAATGAAGCCAGGAGAGGGAAGATGGGGGGGGTAAAAATAAAAATAAAACAATCAAAAAAAAAACCCAAAAAAAAGGAGGGGGGGAAGAAGAGTGGGGGGAACCTGAACTGAGAGTACAAATAGAGTTCTGCTGGCCATATGCTTTAACTGTACAGAAGTTTGGGCTCTTACAGCATTTTGTACTCCCTCCAAATCCTCATGAGTCACAAAAAATTAAAAAGCTATATCCTTCTGGATGCCAGGAAGGGCCTTACCACGGGCCTTTTGTCAAAATATATTTTTGAAGAAAAAAAAAAAAAAA
>VXBW01008131.1:227695-270068 GCA_013400375.1 Thinocorus orbignyianus
AAAAGGAGGGGGGGAATAGAAAAAGAAAAAGCCACAGTGTAGGCAGTCCTACTTGGAGTCCTCTGATGTCACAGCCACATGACTCGCTCGCTCCAGTAACAGTGCTTGCAAAAAAAAGGAGTTTTAAAGCTTTTGCTTTTTTGGATTGTGTGAATGCTTCATTCGCCTCACAAACAACCACAGAACCACAAGTGCGGTGCAAACTTTCTCCAGGAGGACAGCAAAAGGCGGCTCTGGTTTTTAAATGGTTAATCTCCGCAGGTCACTACCAGCCACTGAGACCAACAGAGTCAGTAAGTGCTCTCTAACCACAGTCTATGCAGTAATAGTAGGTCCTTCAAATATTTGCTCATTCTCTTTTTTTTTTGTTTTGTTTCCTTGCTTTTCACATGTTACCAGTGCTACGCGATTTTTTGACAGGGAAAAAACCAACTCTAGAGTCTATGCAACCCAGGAACACCGTAAAACTAAAACAAGGTTTGGCTATGGTTTGTGTTTTCAGTTTGAGGATCCAAGAAGTATTTACAGCAGAAGGTGAAAGCTCGGCGTGAAGCGAGGAGGACTATGGCATCAAACAGCCTGTTCAGCTCAGTGACACCATGTCAGCAAAACTTCTTCTGGGGTAAGTCCTGCAATATTTGAGCTTCTGTTTGCCGTTGTCGGGAGTTTTCTTACTTTTCACAATGCTGGCTGTAGTTATCTAAGCAAAAAAAATACCCAAACTTGCTGAAGGAGATGTCAGGGTGGTGAAATAGCGTACCTGGGGTTTTCTGGGGGGGAGTTGAGGTATGGCTGGGGGGGGGCAAGTCACTGAAAATAAGTTCTGTAGATTTCTAAGCAAAGTTGTTATCTGACAAGCTGAGGAAAATGAAGTTGGTGGCTCGGTCCTTAGTGTTTGACAGCAGGTGTGCTCAGCTGTCACCTGGGGCAAGGTGGAGCTACACCGGTTTGGAAGAGTCTGATGGAACCTAGCGTCAGGTCTGATATTATCTTAGGGGGAAAAAAAGATGAAGTTTTTAGTAAGTTAATCAACATCAGCACAGAATATCTTGTTAAGAACCCCAGTGCAAAGCTTAACACTTTTAGATGTATCCACCATGACTGGTTAACAAAAGATATAGTAAGAGACTTAATTACAGGATTTAAAACTGCTTATTCTCTAAAGCTGATGAAAATGAGTAGTGTGCAGCATATAGCAGCCTATCCTACCCAGAACTGCCCTATCATTCTTCCAGACATCTTATTTTTTAAGCAGATCTATTAGATGAAGATATCAGTGTAAATCTGCAGCTCTCTAGTCATTTGTTGCCCTTGTTTCACAGCAAAGCAGGTTTGATAATGTATTCCTGTGTAAAAGCAAATTCTGCTCATTATACTTATTATGAACAAGGCAAAACATTCATGCATAAAAACATTAGGCTATGAAATAAAAAATACATGATTTAACATGCTGATGAATTTAAGCTTTAATTGAAACTGGGATTTAAAGAACTCTGTAGAAGGGCACTGCCAAATATTTACTTGAATATTCTAAACTGTAAACACGGATTCCTTTAAGAAATCACATATGTATACCGAGGTAATTATTTATATGTGCTGCCCATAAAAATCATAAATACGCTATAAAATTGCACCTCTATCATTGCTCCCTCTGAAAAGCTTCTTCCTCTCAGATGCAGTCTTAAAATCAGTACAGAGCACCTCACAGAATATTAAATAGAACTGAGTATGACTTCAAGTGATTTATCTGCAAGTAAAAGAAAAGTTACATTTGAAATTGTGTTGGAAAAAGCTGGATTCTAGTCATCCTGGATGAGTAGTAAGATGTATATTCCAAATTTTCTTCTAAGTACCTTTTACTGAGACAGATTAGGAAATCTCACAGAAAATTCTGACAGATCAAGGGAAGAAAAAAAAAAAGGCTGAAAACTTACAAGAGTTTCTTAATGGTGTCCATCATGTTGAAACTATGTTGGGACCGTAGCTAAACCTATTTCTTTTCCACCCTTGCCCCCCTCTTTTAAGAAAAACAACAATGCTGGAACTATTTTTCAGTTTATACATCCCGATTAAGCTTGTATTGTAATGAACCGGTGACTGGAGTATCTTTTCACCCCTCCTACTTCACACGCATTGACTGGTTCCCAGTTCAGCACATGAATAAGCTCTAAGAGCGTGTGTGTAGGAAAAGAAACGAAGAACAGCTTCTTCCAGGAGGGAGACCGACTTAATTTCTGATCTATAGATAGCAGAGGAGATAAGAAAACCTGCGCCCGGCCGCGTAGCTGTAACACAGCGATCGCTGAGCTGAAATACTAACCCAAAAGTGCAGCTTTTCCACCGAAACTGCTGTCTTAATGAAGTCCAGCAGAAGCGTGGCCAGACCACATTATCCCAGTGTTTACAACAGGAAATACAGTTTACATGTATAGGGACTTTCTTTTGCTTTTACTTCCAGAAAAGATTAGAAGAAATTTAGTTGGCTAAAATTATCAAAACACGGAGTGCTGACTGCTTAATTCATCTACTTCTGATCATTCCTCCAGCGAGTGAGAAGTATTTGAAAGGGAATAATACTTTTCCCCAAACTTCACAAAATAGGGTTGGGTGCACAAATTTCACTTTGGACACTAACAATGGACGTAAGGAACTACAAAACTTCATCAACTCTATCAATACATAGGTAATAGGACATAAGGTAAAAACAAAAGGAGGAAAATCACCTTTACAGAAAGGAGAGAGAGTGTATATTTTGGGGGGAAAAAAGAACAAAAGCCAGAAGAGTTACTCAGGAATTTGCCATTCCTTCCCAAAGGAGCAGCCGTATGGCAGAACGCACCATCTATTCCTCTTTTCTGTACTGTCTGTGTCTCCTTCTGCTCCCATCTCCACCTTATTCCTCTCAGGACTGTTGAATTTAATTACGTTTCTCTTCAAGAACGGACTGATGAACCATAATGATGAGTAATAATAGGGAAGGAAAGCAGCTCTGGGATGATTAACTCACACGGTCACTAACCTACGCCACTAACCCTACTGCTGAAAATGCTTATTTCTCTTATTTTTGTCTATATGTTTTTGACTTCAACTGAAAGGAAAAACAAGAGTAGGGAGAAGAAAGGATCCTCTCCTAATGAATGTTCTTATGTGAACATACACATTCCTCTACAATTTAGTAGATTTGAATTAACTAGATACTATGTTTCATATCCAGAGTCTTTCTAACTTAAGCTAATTATACAGAGGTTTGGACTGCATCACACCTATGTAATCTTCTTAAGATTTTTAAGAATGCATTCATTTCATCAAGCAAAAGATATTATATGCATATCCATATAGGATAAAGGAAAAAAAAAAGGTTCAAAATCAACATTACACAAAAAAATCCCCAGCATATTTATTAGGAAATTCGGTAAACATTGTTTACACAAATTATTTCAGAGAATGAAATGCTTTTGAAATACCTCCCACAACAGTTACAATTAAAAATAAATAAATATATATATATATAAAAGGTGTTTTCAAATATGTTCTGTGCATCTTCATAGGAGGATTTCACTAAAGAAAGTGATCAAAATCTGGCTGATTAATAAATTATTTCACATGTAACTTCTGGAAGCTGATCCCAATAAACAGATTTGATAAATCTAAATGTAAGTCTTCGAGTTAACAACAAAAAATTTACCCTCCTTTTATTAAAATATTCCTCAGTACCTTCTCATTTATTCTTCAAAATACCAAACCTTTTGTAGATTTCAATTCTCAAATGCTTGACTTTTTGGTAAGGAAACTTTTTTTTTTTTATTTTAATTAAGACATTGATAAAAGAGAAAGAAATCCCTTTGGATTATCTATGTATATAAAGCAGATATTTTCCGTATGTTCCAGCTCTGATTAACACACTCGAATTATTGTAAATGCCAAGCTGAATCTCAGGAATCACTACCCTTTGCATAAAACAATCCAAAATACTAGGACTTTGAGAAATAATACTGAAAATTATACAAGAATGCCTATTCTCACGTGCATTAAGAAAGCTGCAAGCTTCTCATGGAGGCTTTCGGTACACGAGACCCCTAAACCACGCAGAATTGCTCTGCGCCACTTAGAGGATTCTTGGGCAGCAGAATGCACTGATCTGCTCCGTTACCTGTCTCAAATGAACTATTAGTAGCCAATATTGTTTAAATCAACTACGCTGATGTAAAACGTGCAAAGATCAAAATGTTCCAGTTTGTCAGAGGAACATCGCAATATCGGATGGTTAAACAAACTGGCGAGAGAGCGGGGGGGAAACCAACCCAACACCCGAAGTCATTAGGGGCACTAAGATTTTATCAAACATGCAGGATTAATCTCTATTGAATAGAACCATTCACAAATCAAAACTTACTCCACTTCAATACTTTCATGCAGTGCTAATCAATTACAACCTTTTCTAGTCATTCGAAATCCATGTGCTTTTAATTTTTTTCACTGGTGGTCTAAAATATAATATTCAGGCCAAGCTAAGTCATTCTGTATTGCAACTTTGCTTTTTTTCAATAAATATTCATCTAGAGGTTTTCTTAGAGAGAACTGCTCATATGAAGACTGTGGTAATATTTTTATACTGTACCTCCTTGTTGAAGCAAAAGGTTAGGGGTTACCTAAATACCTCAACTGTATATACAAAAAAAGGAAAAGGTAAGTATTCACATGAAAAATCCAAAGGGACTATATTATTTATTTTTGCATTTCCTATGATTAATGATGCACCAGTGCATACTTGAAAACTGAAGTCAAAATAGGGTAACACCTCAAATTCCTTTACAAACTGTACAAATATCAAACTTCCATGCTGTATTAACTACTCTAGCAGAAATATTTAAAGGCTCTGCCACCCTGCATTAAGAGCATAACAATAATACTGAAATTCCTCCCAAGCAGCGTGATTTCTTGGAGAGGGGCAGGCTAAGATTCACCTTCAAATTGCACCTTATACCTTTATTTTTCCTGATTGCTTCTCAGAACACAGTTGGACTTGTCAGGAATAACAAGAAGCTCAGAGCAGGCTTAAGTAAATAATGAATATCTAATACTGTGTCCATTTCAGTATAAAGGGAAAAATAAAGCAGTAAATATTTCTTGAGAGAGATGCTAAGCATGCAGTGCAGCCAGTTCAAAAGAGCAGAGATATCAGATAAAAAAATTAGATTAAAAAAAAAAGTTGTTCCAGGACACGGCAGGCACCCATCGATGGGGAGAATTGAGGCAAATACTTTCAAAACCTGTAAGTTAACACAAGAAGCTGAAAATGCCAGCAAGATTTGGCATTCTTTTCTGCCTGAGGTCCAGCACACCGGGGTGGAAAGGAAAGCAGGGAGGAAAGGGAGGAATTCTCCTGCTCCTGCCAGGCTGCGGAGGTGCTGAGCGCCCGCGTCCCTCCTGCCCGGCTCCTCCAGCTGTCAGTGCCGGGCACCTCCTGGAAATTAAACCCCGGGTACGTACCTCATAAAAATCAACATTGTGCGTTGTAGGTGATGGAGTTGGTACTGAAAACTCATTAAATCCACTCCATTAATAAGAATTACAATAAATTGCCAGGTTTAATATGCCCCGGAGTATATAATATTTTAATTAAGGCAGCCTCAAGATAAATAGTGAGTTTAAGATGGTAAAAACCGGAAGCATTTTAAGCTCTTAACTCCGGCACTGAGAGAATCGGAGTTTCACACAGCCAGTTAAGAAACCACAATGTGAAAATATGCAACTGTTATTTTAAATATAAAAAAGTTATTTGTCCAAAAGGAATAAATACTTTTATTCTGATAAGCACACTCAAAAATAAATTAGGAAACTGCAAGGTATTTCAAAGAGATTTTTCCCTGTAAATTTTGCCAGACTTAGGAATTAACCACAGATTTTCAGCCGGAGACAGCAGACACCCACAAAACACAGAAAGCACCTTCCTCTTCCACCACAGAACCCCCCCAAGAAACTCCTGTTATCACATTATATACAATAGCTTTAATTTCTACAGTGTATGTTTATTTCCAGCTGGCTTCTAAAGTCTAATGGGGAACAGGCTAAGGACATCTATCTTCTGCTCTTCAGGTGTTTTTGTTTTTAAGTTAATAAAGCTTAAATCAAAGAGCAGGTTTCCTTACATAAACATGTTCCCTTCTACAAATAAATATAAGACCTGCCACTTAACGTACTGAAAAGCACGCCCTGAAGAGAGCATTTTAAAGATGAGCACAAAGACAAAATAAACTCCTGTGACTATATCATAAAGCAGTTTAACACTTCTAATATATATATATTTAAAAAAAATCCATTATTCATGCAGCTGTTTCCTGTATATATTTTTTATTCTGCTTGTTACCATACTGTGTACTGTTCTAACCTTCCTCCTGTAGCTATAAGTTTCCTATTTCATGTATGAACTTGCCCCAGGAGGGGAAAAAAAACACAGGTTTTCTACCGACTCACTTTAACTGCTGAAATCATTTTAATCAGAGCAATTAAATTATTCTGCACAACTTACTCCTTATTAGGCATTTTTATTTATAAAAATCAATTTTAGCATAGCAGAAGATAAAAGGGAAAAGACTGTGTTTTCCTTTAAATACACACAGTCCTTTAAAAAGTATTTTCATATTTACTGTATCCTTGACAGTTTTTCTTTTAGAATATTTTTTCACCTTTAACAAGCTACCTTGATTTATACAGCAAAGACTAAAATCAGTTGCTTCTGCTGTCTGTCTCTTTTAAAAAATGCCACATTCATCAGGTCAAGCAGATCTGGAATTGACAATAGTTTTAAAGTTTTAATATGTTATAATAAAAAACCCCGTGGCAAAAATATTTGGACAGGAATCCATTCAAATATGGTTACTGTATTTCTGATAGACACTAGCTTATTTGATATCTTCTATTTCAGCAGAATTGCTAGCATTTCATAATGACCTACAATTTATTATCATTCATTTTCTTGACTAAGGGAAGTTAAAAGCTGATGACCCTACATACGTTTATTCTCCCCAGAATTTATTCGAGCCGCACGTGTGCCAAACCATTGTTTACTTATCCCTCATGGTCAGATATCTCCCATCTAAACCCACTCCGGGGTTTACTGAAACAGAGAGACAGAGCCACTGCCAGTTATGTAATATTTTATTATTCAGAGGAAAAGGACCCAGCCTCAATCATGATGACAATTAACTGTAGCACTAATAAGCCGTGTTTGCATCTCTAAGCATGTAGATGCATATCCATCAACGGCCATACGCTTGGTACAGTTCTTTGGCATAACAGTGCTTTAAGAAATGGGAGCAGGGTGACTTTACAAGTCATTATTCAACTAAATTTCTTCATCAAACATTTAATTTACATGATCTTACACACTTCGGCAAAAGAGAGGATGGGGGGTTTTATTCTGCTTATTTAAAGGGAAAAAAAGACGACCCTAGAAAATCTTCCTACACACATTCACTTCCAGGTAGTGTTAACCCCCTCCACAATATCTCTAATTCATTTAAATAGATACAAGAAAAGACAGAGTTAAAAAAGCCTGATATTTTAACATATCCATGTGTGGTATTAGAACAGGGTATTCTTTCTTTTAAGAAATGTTAATGAGCTGTGTATGTGCAAACATGCACGTGTGTATAGTTCAAACCTCTAATTCCTCCTAATCCATACTTCCAAAATTTTGAAATTCTTCACATTCAAAAAAAAAAAATAACAGCAGCATAAATTTAGAAAACATCTGTATTGCTAGAATATTTTCTACCCTAACACTGAAGTTGTTAAGAGACAGCATGCCATCACATTTTGACTTGCCAGCAGTACAAACACCCAAAGAACACTTGCAGCTCCTCGCTTATCTCCACTGACTCTGCTAATATACTATGAAGGAACTTGCAGCAAAGGTCTTGTAATGAAGAATGTCTATTAACACTTTTTGAATGTTGTACACAAATCATCTTAGTGCCAGGAGTGAAATAATAGATGGCAGTAGTTATTTTAGAACACTAGCAGTATTTCTGAGGAAATAAGAGAGTTTGGGAGTTAAGCTTCTTGCTATCTTCTTCCTTCCTCCCATAGCCTTGTGAAAAAATAAACTGCTTTTGTGGACATTAGACTGGCCAGTCTTAACTCACCTCAACTTTCAAAGTGAAACGTTGTGTTTTAGCCAAGGTAGCCTTATTTGTAGGTTGGCTGCTGGTTTTGACACAGTGCAATGTATTTCTTCCGAAAGTCATAAAAAAAAGAAAAAAAAAGGGCACACTGTATTTACATTAAAAGAATTCTGATGTGAAACACAGAGCTGTTCTGCCAAGAACTGATACGACTTCACAACATTATTCTTTTATTAATACTATAATACATTGATAATTTACTGTAAGCACCAGCCTTCATGTAGAATCAGCAAGACTAACTTTCCACCTATTATATAGTTAGGGTTCAACAGAATTTAAAAGGCATTTTAAGACACTACCAGCAAAAAAAAAAATAATCTGATTCTGGGGAACTATGTCAGAATCTGCTATTTTAGCTTATTGTGGCTCAAAAAGCCTTTAAGGTGAGCCATAACACTCAACTGCTACAGTACCTATGCCCTCGCTGCGTTTTCTAAGTTGCCCGAGTAACTGCTTTCATTCAGATGCATCATCTGTTCCACTGAGAATCCTTCACTCTGAAAACAGAAAGCTTCCAGGGAAGAAAAAAAAATAAAAAATAAAGGGAGAAAAAGAAGAGTCCCATTTGTTCTGTAACACTGAAGGGATGCATATGGTCTAGCTTAGTCAGTCTTTATTAACAAGCGTTTGATGAATTAATGCTACTCACTATTGTATAATACTCCAGCACAGGAGCAGCTCTGGAACAGAGTACTTACAGTCTGCAACAGATTTACTTCCTAACACAATCTGCAAAACTTGTTTCCTCCGAGTAAAGACCACCAGTCTAAATTCACGTTGAGAGAGTTCATCATCTGTGTTTTTCCAATCAGCGGTATCAAAGTTGAGCTCCGCTGTGTTTGTGGAACAACCAACCCATAACAATGAATGGTTTATTTAAAACTGACAGGACCCGAAAGCAGCAACTATTTACTCAGACGGCGTACCTTAGTATACACCAGTAAAAATGTTCTCTTTTCCCAAAAGGATTTGCTGCATAAAGGGCATTCACTCTGCTTCCTTCCCACCCCTCTTACCTCCAACCCTGTACATTCAAACCTAAGTGCTATATTTTTCTTGCTATTCGGTATATTTTTATTTCCCCCTTTCTGATTACGAGGCATAAACAGAAACACTAAAACAAATTCAGAGGGCACACTCTTTATGCTGACATTTTATTAAAGAAACCAATGCTCAGAAAAAGTCCAGTCGTTCGTGGATAATAACATAACACTATTTAGGCAGCAAAAAGAAAATAATTTAATTTAGCATCAGATTGGAAGGCATAGATCTTCCACAGCACAAATCATGCTCATTCTGTAGCAAGAACAGTTTGATTCTAATGCAACACTGTGTATTGCATATGCAAACACTAGAACAACTTTTAATTTTTACAGTATTTCAGGGAAAGGACTTAAAATCACGCTGTTATGCCATTTAGCAATTAATTCAGTCATGACCTCGTAATAATTTGGGGTTCTAAGCTCTCATTAAAGTAACATTTTAATATTACTTTCAAAAGCAAAAGCAACGTCTTAATCACAGCTGAACCACCTAAATGTGTATTAATAAATCTTAAAGACTTGAGTTTGTCCAGATACAAAGATAAATTATTGTAATACTCATTCGGTACAAAACAAAGGCTCAAAAGAGCATAATTTTGTTACTTTAAATTATGATATTAATTTACTAACTAATTTGAAGGCACATGTGTAGTGCACATGTGTAAAACCTCCTCAATGCAGCCAGCTTACATACACACACACGGGCTGGAATGTCCCAATTCTGATCAAAGATGTGTGTAGCCGGATGTGCGGTTAATTCACTGATCAAATTTTCACAACTGAAAAACATCTTGAGACATCCCAGTTACCAGCGGTGTGTGCTTTTTACTTTAGCATCAGATTTACTCTTCATCATTTTACAGTTTAGGACATATCTTAAAAATAACATAACTTTTCTCACACATTTAAAAAAAAAAAAATAAGTAAAGGAAGGAATAAAGATGAAAAGGCACTGGTTTGCAGTTCCAGTAGTCTTAAAGGGCACAGTAAGACTGAGTGAAATAAATTTAAAATAGCCATACAATCTGAACTCTAATCTTTAGTGACATGTTCTTACAGTCAGCTTGTGCTCCATCAAACCTATATAAAAACGTCAGGAGTAGATGCATAGCATATGCACACAATGTCAGACACAAATCTGTCCTGTAACAATAATATACAGTAGCTCCTCAACGGGCAGGAGAAAGATTTTTAAAATGCACTAAATCTGTAAAAATAAGTCTGCTGTCAGACTTCAGCACTGTCTCCTGAATCAGCCAGATGTACTGAATAAACACTACTCGCTGGCTACTAGATTTTATCAGCTACGTCTGAAGTTAAAAGAATTTGAACTGTCAATCGTCTAAAATCTTCTACCATCACATTTAAAAACCTTACTTGCCCACTGAACTGGCTGGAGGCAGTAAATATACATAATACAATGGCTATTACACTCGATCAGATATTCATAAAAGAAAAATAATCTAAGTCCAACAAAGATACTGAAATGGGCAACAATTTCACTAGCCTCAACACCAATTTAAAAGATGTCTCTTTTTTCTTCTTTACATACCTGGTTGTTATCAATTACTGATGTGTCTTCACCCCTTCTTGCTGCAAAACTTCCTTTGAAAAAAAAAAAAATCCTAGAGCACACACAGCACAACGTGAGACCTATACAAATAAAAATATTCTTTTTTTTCAGTAGCCCAGGAAGTCTAAAGGTTTTTTTAGGCTGACGATATCTTCACATAGAAACAGAGAACGTCTGCAGACAGTAAGAAGCCTTTAGTAAGGCTTTTTGCTGCACCATAATAATCTGATCCAGAAATTCAAGGGTACCTTAAACAACGGGCTACCTGTTCTAGCCATGCTTAGGAATGTGGCCAAATCATTTTTATTGATTTAACCTTTATAGGAATGCTACATATCCTCAGAGCAAAACATTTCTAATGCATTTATAATATGATATACCTCTGAGAAGTTATGAAATAAAAAAAATTTTAAAAATCATCTTATGACAGATAGGGTAGACCCCCTCCACTATTATGTTTTTTCTTATTTAGCAATCGATAGGCAATGGAGTGTTAGAATATTTTCTGAGTTGGTATGTGTCTATATTCACAGGATGAAGTCAGAAACTGTAACACTTACAGAGGACAAGACTAATATCTGACCTGTCTTTGTTTAAGGAATAAGAGCTGGTGAACTGATAGCCAAGACTCTAAATACTCCTTTCATTCTAGAGTTACACATCAATCACGTTACCTGCAAACATATCAAGTTAAAACTTCCAGAATTTACAGTCCTTTTTGAATAAACTGAGCTGCATGCAAGTTATGTTCAGAGAGCTTACAGAAGGTGGTTTGTGTATCTCACCAGAATTCTTAAAGAAGTACTTCTCAAATTCCCTCTTCATCAGAAATCTATTTCGTATGTATTTCAAATCAGTGTTTCTTGAGGTCAGATTCATATTCTATTATTTTGAAGCTCATGTTTGAAACAAATAGTGTATTTCACTATTTGTTGTTCTTTGGAACGCTACAAACCACTCTCGAGTGTTACCAGGAGTCACTTGTTTTTCAGAAAGTAAACTGTTCTGAGCTGTTCATTATGGTAAACTTCTTCACAGCATAAAGCAGAAGGGAATACAGTGACAGACTAGTTCATCAAACAAAAGCAAATGCACTTATGTTACATTAGTTTTATTTCTAATACAGAAAATTGTGGGATAGGAAGGGTGTTTGCTTTTAAAAAAAAAGCACACACAAACACAAATGGAGAAAGCCTGGTAAAGAAAAAGATTCTTACCCCTAAGAGCTACTAGCATGAAATTCTAGAATGTTATTCCTCACACCAGAAAGCAGCAGAGCCCGACACAGTTTAGGTGGGCAACAGACTGTAACACAGATCATCTATTTTAATAAGATTTCTATCTGCATTTTTTTTCCAAAGACAACAATGTCTAAAAGCCACTAAGGTCTGTCTCATCTACAAAGAAATATGTAGCAAACCTACAAAGAAAGAAAAATATTAAAACAATTAATTAGTGAGATAAGTGCCTGTCTACACATGTAATGTAGTCTATTTAGTACATCAAAGCAATAATTGCAGTCGGAATATATGGCATATTAAAAAAATAAATCTGAAAATTCTCACAGATTTTTTTGTTTGTTTTTTTTCACTAATTTTGTTTCTTCTTCCACTTTATNATGGCATATTAAAAAAATAAATCTGAAAATTCTCACAGATTTTTTTGTTTGTTTTTTTCACTAATTTTGTTTCTTCTTCCACTTTATGTGAGAAATATTCTAAAGATGAATCCCAACCCAAATATTCAACATCCACACATAAAGCATCCCTCGACACAAGCCTTACATTTCAGCAAAACAGATGAATCTAAGACCTTAGTGTGACATGCAGCAGTGATTTTTTATTTATTTATTTANAGCCTAGAGAGATCATTGAAGCATATCAGATCGTACTTACTTGATTTCAAGTTTAGCACTTGTAGAATGAAATTAAATAGAGCAAGAGGAAAACAAAACTCTAAAAGAAAAATCCTTTGGATGCTGTATATTTAAAAGTCTTTGTAATGAAGAGCCTGATGCCCAGAGCTGTTCTCCCCTCCACTGTTAATGTTACAGAACAGGACTTCTGCTGTCACTTGCTATTACAGTGGACCTTAAGGAAGGATCTAGGCAATACTGGAAAGCAGGGAAATATGTTAGAAATGCAAATTTTTATATTTTTTTTTCAGACAGTGATGATGGAAAAAGGCCTACTTTAAATGCAGTTACACTAATAAAACTCCTTACAGTAGCACTCAGTTGTTGTTTTTTTTTTCTAACATAACAGATACATTTGTGCAAGAGGATTTATTAGCATAGTTATCCCGGCAAACAATAACATCTTTTGATGCTACAGAAAAGCTGCTCTGTGCTGGCGTGTGAGAAAGGTCAGATGGTGGAAAACTAACTTCATGCTCTTAACCTGTAAACTCTTTCCTTTCCCAACTACTCACAAATGTCCTACCAGGAGAGATCCACAAAACTTTCCAAGAACTCACGTAGGGAACCTTTTGCTCTGTTCCCATGGAACACAACACACGCACGTTCACCTTCAGGAGTGCAGGCCTCCGTGGCAGCTCTCGGAGTAAATCTGTCTACACAGGTCTGCCACAGAAAAATTGCCTCCAGATTTTCAGTTCATAAAGATTTTATATAGACACATATATATACACACACACATCTATATCCATACACATATGTCTGTAAAAAGCAACACATTTAACTGCTGAAGGCTGCATATTATTAGAGGAGCAACTATATGATACTTCAGGAACCCTAAAACTCAACTTACAGCATTTTGAATAAGGGAAGACAAAGTAAAGAGAGGGCAAAGCCTGGGAATATATTTTGCAAGGNGACAGCCTGGTTCTATCTTCATCCATGCTGCATCTCAAGGATCTGACCAGATGAGCGCTCACATTTATGCAAACCCAGTTTGCTCTGTACTACAGGAGACAGGGAGCATTCAAACAATCCCTTATCACCCANCCAGAGCTGTTCTCCCCTCCACTGTTAATGTTACAGAACAGGACTTCTGCTGTCACTTGCTATTACAGTGGACCTTAAGGAAGGATCTAGGCAATACTGGAAAGCAGGGAAATATGTTAGAAATGCAAATTTTTATATTTTTTTTTCAGACAGTGATGATGGAAAAAGGCCTACTTTAAATGCAGTTACACTAATAAAACTCCTTACAGTAGCACTCAGTTGTTGTTTTTTTTTTCTAACATAACAGATACATTTGTGCAAGAGGATTTATTAGCATAGTTATCCCGGCAAACAATAACATCTTTTGATGCTACAGAAAAGCTGCTCTGTGCTGGCGTGTGAGAAAGGTCAGATGGTGGAAAACTAACTTCATGCTCTTAACCTGTAAACTCTTTCCTTTCCCAACTACTCACAAATGTCCTACCAGGAGAGATCCACAAAACTTTCCAAGAACTCACGTAGGGAACCTTTTGCTCTGTTCCCATGGAACACAACACACGCACGTTCACCTTCAGGAGTGCAGGCCTCCGTGGCAGCTCTCGGAGTAAATCTGTCTACACAGGTCTGCCACAGAAAAATTGCCTCCAGATTTTCAGTTCATAAAGATTTTATATAGACACATATATATACACACACACATCTATATCCATACACATATGTCTGTAAAAAGCAACACATTTAACTGCTGAAGGCTGCATATTATTAGAGGAGCAACTATATGATACTTCAGGAACCCTAAAACTCAACTTACAGCATTTTGAATAAGGGAAGACAAAGTAAAGAGAGGGCAAAGCCTGGGAATATATTTTGCAAGGCTGTTTTACAGGGACTCAAGCAGGGAAACTGTACAGATCAGGAAAAGCTATTTTCTGACATCTTACTGGTATTATATAAGAAAAAGGGGGCACTAAGAAAAAAAAAATACTCATCCTTGGTGACACCCACAGAGGCTTCAGGTGATGGGAGCGTTACAGGTCAGGCAATCCACACATTTGGGCAACGTATAATTTTCGTAACGTGGCTTGTTTTCATGGCAATTTGATAATTCTTCATTGTTTCCCACTGGATTCATTTTTCTGGTTTAATAATTCTCCCCACATTTTCTAATGGTAAAAGCACTAGGAGAAAACCATTTCACTGCTAAACATTTCAACTCTGGCAACCTTGTACCTCAGCACGTTGCTACCCACCTCTCATACTTCTGACCACCTCAATCTCAGGTCTTGAGAGTTCTTGGCCATTGGTCTTCCCTCCCAAAAGTGTTTCTAAGTGTATTCACACCTGTACACTCTGCTCTCTCCTCTATTTTCTGATAGAGGATAGTATAGCTCCCACAAGAAGGTGACTCCAAACCTACTTGAATGTATAAAGATCATAAATCATATTCTTCTACTTTCAAAATTGGCAAAAAGACTAAAACCACCTGAGTAAAGGCTTTTTAACTGTCTCATTTTCACATGGCAATGGTTATTAGATGTCCTAGTCCCATGTAGAATCCAGAACCACCTGGAAATTCCAGATGTCTTGAACTCCCTATCCATCACATGCCTACCACAATAACATCACCAATCCATATGTACAACCCTTATATGACAATATAAACAATACCAATAGCAGAACTTTTATAAACAGCATCTTCAGAGCAGCCTTGCTGAGCATCTGATCGTTTTAGCCCAAAGTAAAGCTGTTTCCTTCAAGGTTAACTTATTTTGATGTATATTTGAAAAGTCTGTTCTAAAAAAAAATTATATATATATATATATATAAAAAAAAATTTAAAAAGACATACTGATGACTCATGTTGTCAGGACTTGGTAATTTTGGTTTGTGCTGGAAAAATGCTTAGCAAATATTGTCAGCAAAATGCTTCCATTTTTTTTTGTGTAAGCAGATTTTAAACCTGAAAATAGCAGTGCTAACAATTGTGCCATCACCAAATATAGCTGTTCCTTGCTTCGGACAGGATCCTGAAGGTATTTTCAACTAGAAAATTGGTTTTGGTCGCAACTAAAAATTCAAAAAAAATTCAAAGCATTTATGATTTTAAAAACCTCACTGACCAACTTGGTTATGTCAACAGCACCATACAGGATTCTGATTAAAAAGAGTTGATTATTCTATTCATTCTCAGCCAGTTTCCTAAAAACCACAGTATATAAGTACTGTCCTGGACCTGGTCCTTACACACCAAGACTTCACTCAAACCAGTGCTGTACCTGAGATTCTGACCAAACTCAAACAGTCAACACACAAACACCTGCAGAACAGCAAGGTGGAAAAACAACCAAAATTAAAAAAATCATTATATATCAACCTGATTAATTTAATAGAAAAACCTCACTTTATCAATAAAGATAAAGCAGCAGAATCAAAGCAACCTGACTTCAGGAAAAAACCTGATGCTGCCTATAGATTATCCAAGAGAACTTGCAAACTCAGAGAAGATTAAGTGTTGCAGTACCACATTGTAAACCATAGTTGATAAAAGTGACTATCAAAGTAAAACATATTTTAAGTGTCACACAGAGATATATTACATCCAGTTTTGTTTAGGTTAATATACTCAACATAGATGAGAGAACAGAAACCATACTTATCGTAATTTACTATGACATCAAGTTGGAGGACGCCCATTTGAAGAGAACATTATAGTCTTAATCAATTAGAGAAAGCTCAAAGCCAACAGGATTAAACAGACAACTTTGAAAATGCAGACTTAGAGAATCAACTGTTTAAAGGTTAATAACTTGCCAAAAATGGTAACTTGGGAGAAAAAATTACGAAGGGTCACAAACTAAACAGAAGACAGGTGTTCAATGCATTCCCACAGACACAAGGCCTGGCATACACAGAGAAAGGAGGAGATCGCGTCTGCACATCTCACCCATGGGAAGAGCTCAACAAGATTTTTCTTTTTCCTTCTTTCTTGATACCATCTTTTGAGAGGAGAAAAGGGGAAAATCCCAAACACTGGTAGAATATAAGAGGCTAACAGCATGTGAAAAAGTTAAAGAAACTGGGTTAGTCACTATAAAGTGAGCAGTGACCAACTCTTCCTCACTGTTGCAGTGAAAGACAAAAAGAAATCAGAAGCAAAGGAGGCATAAGAAGAGTTTTTGGACAATTCAGTATTCCAGGGCTAGGTCGCAGCTACACCACAAAACGACATACCAACTTGGATTATCTTGGCCTTTTAGGTCTGTAAACCTACCTACACAGCTTCTAAAGTGTGCTTGTGTCTTGAGGTATTTACTTATTTTTTAAATAGTGAGAAAGTTGATGAAATACATCCCTTGCATGCAACTTATTTTCACATTATATCCAGAGTCATTAACACTGACCAGTCATACTCTCTCTACAATCTCGTACAACAACAAAATACCCACCACAAAAAAAAAGGCAAGTTATTACAGACATCATTTTCCTAGTGAAAGAGAGGAGTAATTATCAGAAAATAAAGTTTTTTCTATGGAAATTACCCAACAATCACCTTCATTAGAGAGTTTGGAGCAGAGGAAACTGTTGACTGTCAAGGAAGGTTTTGGTAATACAGAATCCTGCCTCAGTAGCCCAGAGTGGAATAAGTGGATTCTTTTGGTTCCCTCCCAGCCCTACCCCTCTTGTATTCAATGACTAACAAGTAACAACCATTGATGAAGGTATGGGTTTTGAAATATCATCAAATTTCCACCACAAGAAAAGGCAGGATGGAAACCTTGCAGTGACTCAGCTGTTCTCAAAGATGTGCTCAGGTGCACATTCTTTAGTTGATCAATTATAGAAAGCTCAAAGCCAAGAGGATTAAATTAAACAGACAAGTGGAAACATTCTTTGGTTGGTTATACGATCCCTGAATGGAAGGGGAATAAACAACTTTCAACTTAGTATGGAAAAAAACATGTATACGTGCAAGTATGGTAGATTGTGTAAGGTGGTAAAAATTCACATCCCAGTTTATCTGTGAGGAATCTGTTTGCATGCCCAAAACCTAACAATAATTTATACCAGAAAGTATGAGTCCTGAGACGTCTAGATTTCAGGGAAAGGTTTTATTTATTTATAAATAGGCCTTACTCAGCAAAATACTTAAGTACACGAACAGCTACATGTATCTCATTCCCAACCAAGTCAATACTAATATCCTGCTCGAAATCTGAAGTCATCCAGATAACCTCACAGTCTGTTCTCCATGTGTAAAGTACATATGAAATGTTTCCAGCTCCTATCACTGAATTTGTTAAGTCATGTACAACTCATTTTTAATTTGCAGTTACAACAAAAAAAAAGTTAAATAAGAATACAAATCCCTTCTGCAATTTTTTCCCCCCCATGTTGAGAGGAAAACTTAAATTTCTTCAGAACAACTTCAGTCAAGTTTTAAAGCACCTGAATGTTGCCTTAGCAAAGAAAGAAGGCAAGCAAGGAGGGGTTGCACATCCTAATTGTAAGAACATTCTGAACAGTGGGGTTTTATTTATTTATTTTACATTATGCACTACTACATGAGAAAACTCAAAAACTCAACTAAAGTTTACTTGGTGGGCTTTGTCCTACTCTGCTAATAGATAACAGCCATACTGACAGTTTAACCAGCAACTGAAGTCATGTTTACAGCTGCCTTTCCTATTTATTTATTTGAAAAAACAAACTCCCACAGGAGAAATGTGCATGTTGCCAACAGAAAAATCAGACATCCTCATGGATAGCAAACATATTCCACTGTATTGCCTACATCAGTCAGACTAGGCAAAGATTTATGAAAACAGATAAGGAGAAGACAAAAAGTCTCCATTAAAATGAAATGGCATCCAGGTGTTTCTGCTTCAATTTTTCAATTGATAAAACAGTGTTATGACTTAGCTGTTTCAAAAGGATCACAATGATAAATCAATTAATCTTTCCCTCAAACCCTGTGTTACTATACAGAGAGGTCTTTTTAAGGAGGAAATTAAGTGTCCTGTATACAGTTGCTCAATATATGTTTAAATAAGCAATTTTCAAAATTTTGGACTATTTTTCTGGATTAATATAAACATTTAAAAAAAAAAGAGCTGGTGGTTTGGGAATTTGATATTTATCTATCTTAGGAATTCCAAGATAACTATTGCAATCCCAGCTCCAGAAAGACACTTGACTTGAATTATATAATTATTTTTGAACAAGCACTGCAGTGTTTGAATAATCAATTAGAACGCTCTCTCCTTCTATAAAATGATCACTTATCTTTTCGCTCATCTGAACCACGGCAGGACCCAACAGAAACCAAGTTTTCATTTTAAAGTCAGCCCCGGGCATGTAACTAGAGCAGGGTGTGAAGGGTCTTAACCTGGGGAGGCAGAGTAGAAGATCCTGACAGTGCAAACTTGCAGGCAGAACTTATTTTAACACTTTTTTTTCTCCCCACCCTAAAAAGAGTCTCATTCTTGAAGCAGTGAAACGGGCACTTAGTAGAGAAACAGAGCATGCAGAAGTTTGCCTACTAGTTAAGAAGTCTTCCTCTTACAAGCCAGCAGAGATGCATCTGGCCCTGTTTAACATGTATTAAAGCTGGTTCAGCTCAGTAGATTTTCAGTATTCACTCCACAGGCCTACGTACTTGCAATTTCATTTCAGCCAGCATGAACAGACCGAGAAGTCCAAGACCAATAGCATTTCTGTAACTCTTATAATACATCCTATTCAGAGACAATCAACATTCATATCTCTACAGGTTTTAAAGTTAATTTGCATACAGCTAAACGTAATTACATGATCCATATTACATGTTTCAAAGTTACATAGAGCTCCATTTCCACAACCGATCTGTCCACTAGCAAAAGTTAAACTGGAATTACTGGTACATCAATAGAGTCCTAGGAAGTTAAACAGCTAACAAAAATATTTTTGTGCATTAAAAACAAAGCAAAAAAGACTACCATAACCATCTTGATAGATTTTACATTCCCTCTTAGTAGGTAATATAAAGAAAACTGGTTTGTAGTATGAAGTCATGTTCAATTCTATGACCACACAATCTTCACAAAGATGATGTGTTAAAGTCTTAGCCAATAATCACTCCCTTATCTTAGTACACCACAACTAATAGATGTTTCTTCTTCTCTAGACTCTGTAAACACGCACACAAGCATGCATAAATTAAAAAAAAAAAAGCCACAATCATTTTTCATACTGCCTAATACACTACAGTGTAGTCCTCATCACTGACACTGTAATTCAAGAGACAGAGTTATTCAGCAGCCTTTACTACTGTTGACTCAACTGCTTTACCAAATTATTAGATGAAACTTAAGTGTAGAAGACAGATCTGGCTGTAGTGAATGTGCCAGCTTTACAGTTAGCAACTTTAAATTGAATGTGTAAGAGAGGAACAAAACACTAGAGTAATTTAGGGAGTTACTTTGAGAGGTGGACTGATGTTAAAAAACCTCTTCTTGCACCCTAACATTTTTATTCTCATGTTTCTTCCTAGATAGTTAGACAAATTCATTAACTGGAAGTCAGCAAAATGTTAAGGCTGTATACAAGCATATATGTATATGTGTATATATATATATACACACACACATACATACATACACATACACACACATACAAGGACTCTATTTCTTTATGTTTTAATTAAAATACATGCATATGAATAATTTTTTCCCCTAGAAAGAGGGAGGGGTAGAAGAGTATTTTTTCATCCTTTATCAAGTCTGCAGGTTTGCTCAAACTTCTTACTTTAAACAAAAAAAAAAAGAAAAATTCCTTCACAGCCACTACAGTGCTGAAGGTTGCTACAGAAAATAAACTCAGGTTTTATCAGTCACACAAAACGCTTTATCATAACTGAGAAGCAAGTCTGTAAAACAGTATTTGATAGTATTGATCTGCAAAACAATATTGATTTTTTTGTGCAAGTTCTCCAAAAATTAGAAACAGGTAACAGTGTTTGTGCTTGGGGACGTTAAGTTTAAATGTTAGCTTCTCAGGGAAATATGCAGAATTACTGCAACGTCTATATTTTAAAATAGAGATTTGCAGTAGCTTCTCAGTCTTGCAGAAAAAGTAGTCCTAAGTATGGAGTCAGATATTAAACCACACTGATACATACCTTCCAAAAGGACTATCTAATTTCCTCTTCTTAGCTTGGCCAGTGAAAGGCACTTTCCAGAGAATCAAAATTAAATACTATTTAGCAATTTTAGATGCTGCTTAATATTGAGGTCTAGTCTACATTTAAAAGTTTATCCAGAGTAATTACACTAGCTTAGTTATATTCAAAAAAACAGTTTACTACTGTAGGCTATAGCAGTTAAACAAAGTAGACTATAAAATAAATACACATTTTTCCTTATATAGCTGTGGAACAACCTGATCTAAGGTCTGAAGCAGGTAGCTCACACTAAGCACCCTCCACATTTTTCTATGATTTGATCCTATAGTATTATTATTTGACTGGTACAGAAATACTGCCAAACTGTTGAGAATGAGCATGTGGGTGCATACTCATTTAAATGAGAATCCATGTAATATAAGCACACAAAAAAAGCATGGGCCTACTGCTCAGGTTCTTGATTTCATATAAATAACACAGAATATAAAGACTGCACAACAATTAAGAACTACAAGCTTGGTTTAGAGGTGAGACACCTCATTTGTAGAATTAACAAGAATCTATTCTAATACAGCAGTATTAGCTTTTTTAATAGACACCCCAAAAAAGTTTGCCATGAAATTCATTATTTGTTTTCTCCCACGTGTGAAATGGTCAGTCGCATTTATTTACACTCTGTGGAATTCAAATTTATTCCAGTAAGGCTTTTTTTTCCTTCAGTTGTTCACTGTGTACACACCAGATGTTTACGCTATCTTGCTGTGCTTTACCAAAAGCACAAATAACAGTGTTTAGATTTCTACTAGATACACTGAAGGCTTTACACACAAACAAGGAGTCAAATATAGACTGATTCATAACAAACTATTACTATAGTTTCAAAATGGAGAGTCATGCTTTATTTCAGGACCAAAATATACTCCTTCAAGATATTTTCTCCAAGTGACTCTGAATCATGGTTAAAGGAAAACAAGAGGACATCTGCTAGCAATATAGCATGGGTACAAAATTAAATCAGTACTTAACACATTGTCCTTTCCAGGGTCACAATACAGTCTACTAAAGGGTCTATAGTGCTGCATCTTCTCTTTTTGGGGGGTAAGGCTGTGTCATAGCTGTTGCCTTTTTAAGCAAGAAAAAGACTCACTCATAAGTGAGCCAGTGCTTCTTCAGAAATACTCATTCAGTCTAGAAACGCAGGATGATTCAAAACCACAACTACTCAATTTTCTAAAGGTTGTACAAATCATGTTGGGGGAAAGGGGAGAAAAACAATCCAAGCTAAAAATAAGTAACAAAGAAACATTATCGTTCAGAGAAGGGTACATTAGGTCAGAAGCTGCTGCTTTTTAACACCATAAAGTGCTTATAGCTCTCTGTTCAAGAACTGAAGCAGAAAAAACATCACCATCACCAAATCAGAAAAGCAAATAAGTTGTTTGCTCAGCATTTTCTGTTTAAAAATAAATAAATAGAAAAGAAACTTTAAGCATAAACTACATGCTCTGGTAGTATTGGGTGGAGTTTTTTAAAAGCTAAAAAGCTCATCATTGCTAACATCTTGCAGAATAAACGAACACATGCCACTAGACTATTCTCCTTCTTGTCCTTTCTCCACCCACCTCCCGCTTAGCCATTAGTCTTACTGACATTTCTGCCACCCAGTTATATCACGACTGCTAAATTATTATTTACCATTTCAAGCTAAAAGAAACAGTGTTCAGTTATTCCACAGCCATGGGAGGTGTGGAGGGGAGGTCGGGTTCCCTTCTAATCACTGCAACGCCTTAGTGCATCATTATAGAAGGTTCTACAGAAGCACATAAAAAGATCAAATTGCTTTTAAATCCTACGGATTAAAAGCAATTTTAAAATAATAAAAAGAGACAGTGAGATATAATATATATAGATATATATGTAACAAGTATATATATTTAATATATATAATAGATATAGTGTACTATATGACAGTCAAATGGAAGAGTAGGTAGAGCAATCGGTTGGAAATTAAGGGTGTGATAAAGCCACTTATACACTTCATTACATTAAATAAAAAAAATAATGAAAGTGCTAGAAAATATGCAAGAGGACAAGTAATTCCATCTATCATTATTTAGCTGGTTTATCGTTAAGTCCCAGAGCTATTGTGGGATTTGAGTATAAACTAATCACCTCACTGACCAATTTAGGGAGAACGTCATAATCTAAATTACTAGGTTAAATTCACAACGATACAGGAAAACACATAAACACATTGCTGCAACCACTTAGGGCTACCTCATACCTCCAAAGGGACAGCCATGTACCATGGGAGGCAGACTTCAGCATCAGTCCAGCAAAACCTGGGAAGGATAACACAGCCTTTGTGCCTTGGAAAAAAAAAAAAAGATAAGCATTGCTCTCCAAAGCCATGGAGCAGATAGTGGAGTGAGTCAGAAATAGCACCTAGGTGAGAGAGACACTGAGTTAGTTACGTAGGACACAACTGCAATCTGCAGTTCCCTTCTGTTCCCTCTAACTCCAGTCAGCTATATAATATCCCAATTGTAAAGTTTTAATAAGTTATCTGATGCAACTGGAAATAATTCCATGCGATGGAATGACTTCAGAAGAACGAACAGGTCAATAGTGATTAACACATCTATCACCCTGCTATGCTGTAAGGATGAACAACGTGCTATAACAACACTGCACACTGACACACAGTCTGCACTATCAAATTAAAAGTGACTAAAACAAATAACTTGAGATTGCAAGTTATGCAAGCGGCTGTTGGTTAAAGACTTCAACAGTTAAGAACAGACACATCTGTCAGTTATGCCATAGCTATGGTCATAGCTCTATTTGAAATAGATTTCCAGGTTCAGTCTGCTACAATTAACATATCGCAATTTATTACACTGGGGAAGAGAGTAGAAAAAGATGAACTTGATGAATGTTTTAGTTTATGGCTTAATCAAGTGTTATACATCACTTAAGCAGGACAGATAATTTCCAAATTTTAAAATGTTTTACTTAGGTATTAAATTATACCTCAAAGCAAACTGCCAAAACCTGAAGATTCAGGAATCTAAGCTTAGAGTCCTGAAAGCACGTTTCTTAAAATACTTCAATTTGCAACAAAATTTCAAACATAGAATTTAGAATCATAAAACACCAGGTTGGAAGGGACCTCAAGGATCACCTGGTCCAACATTTCCTAGCAAAAGTACAGTCTAGACAATATGGCCCAGCTGGCCCCATCCCATTAGTGTCCAATGACAGGGAATCCATTGGTTCCCTGGAGAGATTACTCCAATGGCTAATGGATCTCATAGGGAAAATTTTTCCTTTTGTGTGCAAATGGAATGAATCTCCCCTGGAGCACACTGTGTCTATTATACCTCATCTTTTCCAAGTGACTCCTTGTAAAAAGAGAGTCTCCATCCTCTTCATAGACACCCTTTAAATACTGGAACATGGCAATAAGGTCTCCCCTAAATCTTCTTTTCTCAAGGCTGAGTGTCATGGTTTAGCCTCGGCGGCAACAAAAGCGCCATGTGGCAGCCCGTTGGCTCCGCTACCCCCCAGTGGTGGGGAGAGGATGAGAAGGAAAAGGCAGACTCGTGGGTTGAGATCAAAACTGTTCACCAGAACAACAGGTATTGCAGGGAAACAGTAACACAGATGTAGGATACAAACACGAGTACAATATCGACCGCACCCCGCACCACCCCGACCGCCACCGGCGCTGCCGCGATGCACCCCAGTGCCGCCCGTCCATATATACACCTACGCCATGTCACCACGCCCACTTCCAGTTGTGGCCCCTCCCCTTCCCGGCTAGCTCCCTGCTGCCCCTGAGCCTGGCGCACATGGGGTGGAATAGCTGTGCCGGATAGAGACAGGGGAGAATCAACCCCGTCCCTGCTGGAAACCAGGACACTGAGCAAATCCAGTTCTCTCTATGACAGGCTTCCTAGTCCTTTGATCATCTTGGTGGCAATTCTCTGGATCCTTTCCAGCCTGGCCACATCTTTTTTGCACAGTGGGGACCAAATCTGAACATCGTAGTGCTTGTCTGGTCACACCTGGACTGAGTAGAGTAGAATAATGACATCTCTGCTGGTGATGCCCTTGTTGATGCAGCTCAGCATCCTGTTGGCTTGCTTTCTCACTGATGCGCACTGATCACTCCTGTCGAGCTGCTTGTCCAGCAGGACTCCCAGGTCCCTTTCCACAGAGCTGCTCCCCAGCTGGACAGGTCCCAGACTGTGCTGCGCCCCTGGAGTGCTTCCCCAGGAGGGACACCTTACACTTGTGCCTGTTGAGTTTCATAAGGTTCTTGTTAGCTTGTCATTTACGTACCTGAAGAATCCCTTCTTGTCATTTTTGACATCTCCGGCCAGTTTCAATTTGAGCTGTGCTTTTGCTCTTCTAATTGCATGTCGGCATACACTGGCAACTGCTGTTTATCTACTTTTCCATTTCTGGTACACTTCTCTCTCAGTTTTGAGCAGACTCAGAAGCTCACAGTTAAGTCAAAGAGGTCTCTTGCTCCACCTGCATCCCTTAACTTTAAGTGGAGAGAAGTTGTATGCAACTCAGAACAATCCGAGTACAACTGTATGCATTATAACCTTACTTAGAGGAATCCTTCTCATACTTATCAAAACTGATTTCAAAATTAACTGCAAAATTTAAAATAACTTTGAATTTGCAAGAGAAAAAAAAATATAGTACCAGTAGATAAGAAACAAGATTCACATAACCCAGACCAGTGCTAAACTTCAGTTAACTTTGTTTATAGTGAAAACTGTTATCCAGGTTAATCCCGCCAGTCTTTCCTCATAAAAACATCCTTCATGTGTTTGTTTTGCAAGGTTTCTGAGTACAAACGTAATTCTGAAATCAGTTACGGGGATATTCCATCCTAAGTGTGTAAAGAGAGTCAGCAATTGCTTCATATAAAAGACTGTCTGGCTACTATTCCTACTGTGTTAAGATCCCCCATGGCCTTTTGCCCCCTTCATAAGTAGGGGCAGGATACTCAAATCAAAACAGAAAAAAAAAAAAACTAAGAAAAACAAGAGATAAGGAAGAGATAAAATGAGTATCTGTGTGACATGATGTTTGACACCAATAAGGCCAAAGTTCAGGCTGGCTTTCAAGCAAACTCTGCTACTGAAAGGTGAAATGAAACTGCAGTATCACAAAAGAGAGATTCATCGTAACTAACACTTTCAAATGCAGTACAGAAATGTGGTAGCCTGAAAGAATGAATTTTCAAGTAGGTCTCAAACTCTCTCAATTTTCAGCTCTTGCATTTTTTATCACCAGTCAGAAGAACTCTTTTAGGCCTCCTCAGCACAATCCTGGTGCACTAAGCACTGGACACAGAAAAGCCTTTAAAAGCTTAAAAATATTACATCACATCATCAGCAGAAAGAGCTGTAGTAAGTTATCTCTCTGATGAGCATCCTTTTTGTACTTCCTCCTACCTATAAAGGAAAAACTTAGTTCTGATGTCTATTTTGCACCATTCTTGCCTGACGTATTTAACAAAGTAGACAAAAAAAGCACCACACTATTTGACGAAGAAGTCCCACATCTGCTGCTACTACCATTCCGCTGTCTCCCTGCTAAGAGGGTGCAGGAGGAAAGTCTCCTCTGCATGCTTGCAGAGAAGGATTTCGGCTCAGCAGGCTAAAGTGGTTATTTTTGAACAATGCAATCTCAGCAGAATTTTGGGTTCAAATATGGTAAACAAGGATGGGGCAGAAGGGAGAAGAAATTCTTCACAATCCCAAATTATAGTCTGGTTAACCAAAGCGCTCCCTCAGCCAGGTCGTTACTGCTGTTTTCTTCCACTATGATTCCAAATGAACCATCCAAAGGCAACTTTAAAGAGAGGGAATATGCATAAGACCAACTGAAGCCATAAAGTAACAGTTATAATAGGGTTATGCAAGTACTAGCATACCTCATCACACAGTAAGATAAAAGAAATTATTATTAATATTCAACCCAAGCACACACTCTGTGTGTTGCATGCAATATAAATTAATGATTAGATAAAATAAAGATCTTCCAGGGCATTCAGTTCCAAACAAACTGTAATCCAACTCAAGTCAGCAAGGGATATCCAAATACATCAGCAAAGAATAGATTAGTTCAGAGATCATACTTTTGAGAATTTCATTTCACACGGAAAAATTCAGAATGATATTTCTTAAGATATTGACATCTGAGAATGGATGAGAAATCCTAGATAAGGAGAAGAGAGTTCTAGGAACACAAATCCCTACAAATCATTATTTGATTGATAAGGTCACAATAGACAATAAAAAAAGAGTAGATTTTATAAGATCACGTTGTTTATAGGAAAGAAGAAAACAAATATTCATACCATGCAATGCTTGTGAGTCTAAAATAAAAAGATGCTCAACCTAGACAACCCACGAATAACCGGAGGTCTAGAACCAGAACCAAAACAGTTCTTCTAGCCAATTTGAACTGGCAAATATTATTGAAAATATTACAATTGGAATGATCATGAACGTTGGTTCCACTACACAGCAAAGTCCCAGCGGGTAAGAAGCTACTACTGAAAGAGTATTCCAGTGGAAAGCCTTCACGGTCAGCAGCAGAGAAGCTGTTCTCCATAACATTCCATGTTATGTTCCCAGAAGTAATTGATGCAAAAGTGAAAAAAGGAAATAAAAAGACACATACCATTGTATTAAGCTCAATAGGGAAGTCTTCCATTTGTTTTAGCTTCTTAACCTCTACACACACACACACACACACATATTTTCTATCCCTGTCCTATGGGTAATCTGCACAGCACAAGCAGCAGTATTGAAAGATAAAGAATGCCAGGTTAATCTTAGTAAGAGGAAGTAACACTGGCAACACAAAGACAAAGCCTAACTCACTTTCCCCCATTTTTCTTGAGTACAATGAAATACACACCAGGTCCCAGCGGAACTGGTAGTCACTAGTTATCAGCCTTACAAATTCCTAATGGTATTTTATGTTCGGTTCTGTGGTTTCTTAATCTGTTTTAACAAATGGCGAGAGAGAAAATGAAAAAATAGTAAAAAAAAGAGTGAAACAAAAGATAGGCGCTCTGCATCCTCTATTGCTTCTGAATAACCACCTGCAATTGTGATGCTTGCAAGCTGAAAACTAACAAAAGCAAGAATAGAATTATGGAGTCTTCCCCAGAGCACTGCAACTCCTCCACTAACACCAGTGCCAGAGATCCGCAAAGTCAGTCAAAACAAGTTCCTAACTTTATTTTTCAACTACTGCAGTAGGCATTTATAAAAGAATATAAGAAAATACAGGTGCTTTTTTCCATGCTCTGATAACTCTGAACTGAAACAAAACACCTTTTTCAAATTTGCCATTTAGCATATGCTAATGAAATAATTTTCATCACCAGGGTTAGTTATAAGCATCTGAAAAAGAAACTTAAAAAATGGAATGCAAGTTACTCTTAACTCAATATTGTTGCCTACCCATACCCTTCTACATAGATATGTTTAAGATGCTGCTCATTAGCTATAGCATTTGCTATCCTTATAGATATAAACGTACCTCCAAACATACAGATAGGTATATATAGAAAAACACGATTGAACCACAACTTCCCCACCCGCTGTAACCTTCATTAAATCCATGAAAGGTCATTGAAAAGTATTCAGACAGGAATTTCACCTCTGAAATGATTCTTCATCATTTTCCCAAACTGAATACTCCAAGTTTGTTTTTTTCTTACTACTAAGCTTCTTGTCCTATATTCAACATACCTGTTTGAAGTGTTACCTGCTCAATATTAATTGCTTATTATTAACAGCAGTTTGCTGGAGAAAAAGACACTGAACAATCAGAACTACTAGTAGATTGGTGATGGATCATACATAGTCTTTACCTTAATGAAATATGTTAACTCAACAAAACAAAACAGCCAGTGTCAGCAAAACTGAAGTCCTTTGCTTAGCTTTTCCCTTAGTTGATTCTTGTGATACACAGATGAATGGTGGCACACTTTGCACATACACACCATAATCAAATCCATAATCAAATACTTTAATAACAGGGACAACATAAGTATCCCAGGGTTGGGCAGACCAGTCCAAGAACTCTTAATGAAACAGAGATTTAAGCCTCAACTTTTACCAAGTTAGACTCAACTCTTACCAAGTCACTCCCATAATTCAATACATGTTAAAAAAAGAAAGAATAGATTATAAACAATATATTTCTAAATAAAAAGGGAATACAAAGTTTTTTATTAGCATCTCTACTTCACACTAACACACCATTGGACTATATTTGCGATGGGTACAAGCTACAAGCTGGAGAAAGATAAAATGAGAACTGCACTTGAAATAATAAGTGGACAGAGTTTAAATGTCTGGAAATAAACTAATAATTAGTAGCAACACTAATCTGGATACTATGTCAATGGACACTTATTTTAATACTCACTGCAGCAAATACAATTAATAACTAGAAAGTCTTACGTAAAAACAACAGAACCATTGTTTTCTCCACTAGCTCCATCACTGAAGTTACCCTTATAACCTCATAGCATCAAATTTTGGGTTTTGGTACAAAGTCTACTTTAGGACCTACTATGAAACCAGGTTTAATTTATAATTTATATACATATATACACATATATATATATAAAGATTTTACTCTTAAGATTTCGTAGAGGTATTCTGTTGATAACCTAAACTAATCTTGAGTACGGCCACTGTTCTCTCTGTATGTGAGTTTGCTTGCAGGGGGAAAAAGAAAATCCCACACAGTATCAGTATCAGTAAAAACAACTTTTCAATTAACTGCAGATCATGGTAATTAGTATTTTTGGAAATAGTTACGATTGCTTAGAAAAAACAAGATCTTCTACTGAGGGGATAAAAAAAAACCAACACCCTCTTTCTTCATCTGCATATTGTTCAACACAAGTGTTCAGAACATTATGGTTTCCAGGAATTCAGTCTATTAGGGTTTATATTACAAAATGTTTGATTACAACTAAATTAAGAATGTTAACGGCTACTGTGAAATCATCACAGTTGTGAATCTACTGAGCACAACTATAATTTCAATGCAACTGACCCAAGGTTAGCCACTAGTCTGGAAACAGGTTGTAGATCAGCCAAATGAAGCTTCGTAAAACAAACTTCAGCAAAATGCACTAGGACTTGCTGAAAACTTTTTTAAATTATTAACACCCACTGCTGTAAGTTCTATGGTAGCATAAGAAAATATCCAAATACAAATAAAGGATGTGGGAACCAAAGCAAAAGTCTACAGAGCATTATGTTCTTCTAAATGATTGTAAGATAGACATCAAGTAACTCCAAGGTCTTAACAATTTAAAAGCCAACCATCTCAAGTGTAAATTAATATACGTTTGGGTGGTCTGTGACACTCTGATAGCTTTAATTAAATAAGTATTCGTCCTAAGGTAATCAGCATGTTAAGTACTATTACCTTAAGTACATCAGCTTATCGCTATAAATTATACTTAACACTATTTACACAAGCTCTAGACATCATGCAGTTTATGTCTTTTCTGACAAAGAAAAATTTCTTCAAATCCAAGTAAATATTTTAAAGATTTTTAATCAGTGGAAATACAGAACAATTTTATTTGTTAAATAAATATATACATGAGTGTATTATGAAAAACTTACATATTTTAAGACAGTTTTTCTGCAGTACTTTGGGATTTCACTTCACTACATCTTCTGCCTTCGCAAATACATTAGAAAAATAGTTATGAACTTATAAAAACATAATTCTACAAAAGGATTCAGCTCATTCCCTAATGCTGTGGTTCAAAAATAAGCATAGCATGGGAAACAAACATAGCATATGAATAACCTTCTCACCTTAAACAGGATTATTCACAAGCTTAACATTACCTGTATATTTCAGCATTCTGGGGAATCAAACCCTGACTCAACACTTAAGTGCTCTAAGAAACTAATAGGTAGGACAAGCTGAAGTTATTCTTCATATTACTCCATATGGATGACAATCCACAGGAACCAGGTGATCCTACACAACTTCACAACAGCAAATTATGCAGAGATAATCTCTATTTTCTTTTCTTAAAGGAAGTTATTACCTTTTTGCACTGTAATGCTCCAGCCTTTACTATTTCCCAGGATCTTAAGATGTCAGC
The DNA here is from genome assembly GCA_013400375.1 of Thinocorus orbignyianus. Taxonomy (NCBI): domain Eukaryota; kingdom Metazoa; phylum Chordata; class Aves; order Ciconiiformes; family Thinocoridae; genus Thinocorus; species Thinocorus orbignyianus. The sequence goes on from VXBW01008131.1 coordinate 258,754, forward strand.
ATGGATTTGTTATAAATTGACTAAATGGGAGAATCTGTAACTTCCTAAATTATGTAGTTTATAAAAAATGTCAGCTTCTGTCAGAGCCTGGAAAGTTCTTTTAAAGTGGTAACTTCATTTTGCGGTCCTGGCCAAAAGAAACAGCTGTCATTTTTTTTCTCCACATGGTTCATCCTTGGCACTTTATCATTTCAAAAGTCTCCTTTTCTCCAGCAAACAATCAAAAAATGTAACTTTCAACATGCTCATTACACTCAAGGAATTTCTTCAGGTCCTTCTGGTTTAATGGGACTGTGAGAACTGTTACTCTAAAGCACAGAAGATCTGTTTACATAGCTTTCAAAGTCTAACTGCACCAGTTCTGAAGGAAAATGTCTACTTCTTCCATTTATATGGCCAACAATAACTTCTACATTCTGACAGAATCATGTGTATACTGGCGGGGAAGGTAGTTTCAAAATACTTTATCAGGAAGTTCACAATTAAATAAAACGCAGGCTCCCCAGATACTGATCCGAATAGATGCACAAGCATCTTTGACTCCAAATCCAAACTTCATGGCTGCTCTTTTGTTTTTTTAAACACAGTTACAGTTATTTTCCCCACCAAGAACAACACTTATCTTTTCCAGCGTAGCTGACTATAATAAATGTGAACGATAACCAAACAGAAGTCTCTCGAAGGAAAGAACTAATATTTTTCTATCTGAAAAGAACTCAAGGCAGTAAACCACCAGGTTTGTAACCAAGTACTCATCTACTTCAGAAGAGCCAATGCAGAGGAAACAGTTCATGATCTCATTTACATTACACTCTAGTGGAACGTATCCCATCATCTGCTTAACAATGTAGTACCCTCTTAAGCAAATTTAACTGAAAACAAATTGCATCTTCTACTTCTGGACAGGGAACTCCTAATAGAATCAGCAATATTATGATCACCGCAGTTTACCTCTCTGTGTTAGCACTGAAAGACAGTAATACAAAATATTTGTTGAAATAAGTATATACAACAACAGGAATCTTAGCTGTCTTCGATGAAGGAATACAGATCTCTGAAGACTTCTAAAATAATATTAAAAATGCATATGCATTTCTTTACTCAGCTTTCTTTGCTCTCTTTTCAGTACAGCATGTGTTTTTTATTTATCTAACTCACCTCCAAATGTTTTACAAATCAGAAGTAAAATGCTAACAGTTCCACCACTAATACTTGGTCTTTTCTCCCAACACCCTTATACACACATTCTAAGAAACCAGCTAAAAGGACACATACAAAAACATAGATACTTTGATTACTTACATCATACTTTGCAATTCAGGTGTAAAGCTAGTCGATTTTCTTCCAGTGCTGGAAGAGGCAATCGTTGACATCGGGCTTGCCACAGTGCTGCTCATCTGAGTAAATAAAGAAATAACAAATTTAAGATACTTGTATTTTATTTTAAAGAGAACACATGTATGCTTCACACTAGATACTCAAGAGGAAAGAGAAGATTTAGGGGTAGACTTTAATGCAAAGAATCTGCATGCAAAAAAAAAGCCTTAGAATGTAGAAAACATGAGGAAGTTGATGTTTACTGCAACCTACGTGTCGGAAATGTGTGCTATTTTTTAAAATATCATCTCAGCAACCCATTTAGAGGTAACCCAGGAGCACCACTGGAGAAGTACTGAGATAAAAACACTGGTAGTCTGGAATACATGGTATTCCTAGACACCCGTATCTTGATACATACAACATCCTTTTATACTCCTGCAGTATCCCAAGTAAATCACATGCACACTTTCTCCATTGAGATTAAGAGTAAAACAGAATCTCAGAAGCAGCCAGATAAAACTTGATGAGCACTAAGATCACAAGCTTCCTTTCTAAAACACCATCTTTATGTACACATATTACTTAAGTCTTCAAAACAGAGCTGTGCTAGAAAGAGCAGGACTTGAACATCAAAGGACATACATGACTAAAGGTACTACCTTTATACAAAATGTTTATGGCTTTCCTATACAAATTTCTCATTAAAAAGTCCAAACCAAGACAGTTCTCTTATTCTGTGAATGAACTCATCTATATTTTCCTCTTTGATAAAAGCCAAGTCAAATGTCTTTACATAATTTCATTTACAAAAATAACTTCACTTATTAAAACACTGAAAAAAAAACCCAAAATTGATCTAATTATGAAAAACTATGAACATAGAATAGGGAGTTTCATTTTTCCCTTCAATAAATTTTTTAACAAAGAACTGCATACACTACGTAAGTCTCCTGATAAACAGAATATATTCTCACTACGTTTTTTTCCTCTTCTAGTTTGCTGCACACTAGTAACAGTTCAGTTTTACTGTTCATTTCTTGTACTATTAGTAGTAGCAGTAGTAATGACAACCAAAACCATATGTTAAGATAACTTGCTTTGCTGTAAGACTTCTAAAGAGATCCTTCCTTTCTCCACTTTTAAATTTTACAGTTAAGACAGATTTCTTTTCTAAAACACAATCTAAAAGTACCTGACCAGATCTATATTAAACGCCATTAAAAGCATTGCAACCAATCACAAATATTATGCTTTGCTTTAATAGAGCTTGTAATGTTCTAAATACAAAGCATAAGATAATTTCAAAAATTAACAAAATAATAACCATTTCGAAAGGCTAATGACAGAATAGCATAAGGATGAACAGCAAAAACAACAAGTTTATGCATTTCGACGTGTTCACTTTTTTTATTAATGCTTTCAAGTAGATTTTCACAGACTCCTGCTCATCTTCAAGCAGATTCTAATTTAGGTCCCCATCCTGCAAGCACTTATGCACACGTGTAACTTCAATCATGAGTTTACTCCCACTGAAGTTTGATTTTAATCACTTAAGTAGTTACACACCAGGCTTGAGCGTTGGCAGGATCCTGCCACAATCAGCAGTTACCAAAGACTCATATGATCTAAACAGTCACATTAGCAAGTTAAAGAACAAACAACAAAGTCAAAAACATCTGTAACATGAAGGAAGAAGATAAAATATTTCTAGGAAAATGATGTGCACATGGAAGGGAGTGAAGCGGAAGCTGCAACGGTACCCACAACAGCCCAAAGACTTGGAAGTTCATGTATTTTACTGCTCTTTATTTGACTGGGATTAATTACAATTCATTTGAGTAGATATATAGATAGATATAATATCACAGTATCAATATTCCTAAATGTAAATTAATACCCTGCAAAGTCTCTATTTTACCCAGACCCTAGACAAAGCAGTTAGGGGAACACCTCAGTTAATACTTTCCAAGCCAGCTGTAGAAAAAGTCCCAACACATATCCATCATGTATACCTGGTAGTTTGACTAATACAAAGACAAGTTTTTTTTTCAATTCTGGCTTTTTTGGGGTTGGGTAGTTTCTTTCCCCAAATAACTGCACCATTTAAAGCACATGGTTATTTACTTTCAAATCCAGAGCAGATATCTTCCTTTATCCAGGAGTTCTGCTTTGCTGATTTATGAAGTATTCTCCCCAAAAACATGGGACAGAATTTCATAGTTGCCTCCTCACAGAGTAATATTTGCGACTCATGCATGTCCTACACTGGAGTACAGAGCTTTTAAGGTTCCTACCCTCCAAGTGGACAAGAACAGTTTAATTAGAAAAACTTGGAGGGCTGTACATCTGCAAAACTACCGGTAGGTCCAAGAGCTGAAAGCTTATCAGCTACTGCTTCAACTAAAAACCTTGGTCTTCCTATTGCAACCAAATGATTTAACTTTCAAATCAAGCAGGTGTACAGCATTTTCTTGACATAAAAAACCAACAGCTTGTCAGGCTTCATCAGACCCTTTACAATAATTACTTCCACAGCCCACGTTTTGTTTGATGGTTTAGATAATTAACTTCTTTACACATCAAAGTCCCATCGTCCTTATGTTCTACTTCCTTTCTTCCGGACATTAAAAAACAAAACAACAACCAAAAAAAAAAATAATTCAAAAGCAGAAGCACTCTCAAATCAATTTTCTTCAATAAGTACAGCTACCATGGAACTGAAAAGCCTACTGTAATCTTCAGTGGGTCAATATACTGTATTTGTTTTAGCTCCAAACTGAAATGCAGCTGTTCGCCATATTCTGCAAAATGAATTCAGATGTTCAGATTAGGTCACAGATTATTTCAACATGCTGCATTTTAATCATAAGCTTTAGCAAGGAGAAGATAACTTCTGATTAACACTATTTGGACTAGGAATTACGAGCTCCGACCCAAACAGGTCCAGCTTTTACAAATTCTTTTCCCATAAGTAAAATATTGCAATCAAATCTATATAGATGTATATATATAATCATTAATATTTAAATGCACCTACTATAAATCTTAATGTCTTTTACACTGAAAAGACACCACAGAAAATAGTACATTCCACGTGAATCAGCAGAACAAGAGAGTTCTCTGTTGAGGGAAACAAATTCTGTCATTTCTCATCAAGTTTAGGCCCATCCTTCTCTCCAAGGTAAGATACCTTGGGCAGATTTTGATTTCATGAGCATCCTTCAAACCTATATCCACTCTGAAATTGCCAGGCAATATTCACTCACATTGATGGTTTTCCAATCAATGTGTCATCTGCACCACCCATCTATTTACTTAAGATCAAACTGAGAGATGGGTAAAAACTGAAATTCTACTGCTCCTAAAATTTTAATTTAGCATACAGGCTATACATCCAGCCCATACTTGTAGAGCACCAAATTTCTGAGCCTTTTCACATCATTCGGGACATATATAGGCAGTCTTAGATATATATACGTACACACACTCATAGTTAACCCCTCCACCTTTTGAAATACTACTCAAATACTTTCACCAGTCACCATTGCCAAAATGTCACACAAGGATCTAAGAGAATGGTACATCCAAACAGTCACTACAGAACAGTCTCCCAATACATCTGTTCAATAACTGATCTAAAGTCAATCAGGAAGAGTAAACATTAATATTACTACAGCTTTCACACACACCCCCCAAAAAAAACAGACGTAAGAAGTCTAAACTGGATCAGTTTATAGAATCATAGAATGGTTAGAGTTGGAAGGGACCTTAAAGATCATCAAGTCCCAACCCTCCTGCCATGGGCAGGGACACCTCTCCCTAGAGCAGGTTGCTCAAAGCCCCATCCAACCCGGCCTTAAACACTTCCAGGGACGGAGCATCAACAACTTCCTTGGGCAACCTGTTCCAGTGCCTTATAACAAAAGTGGAGTCACACACCTGATGTCTCTCTTACAGGCTAAAAAAGGTGCAAAACTACCCAAAAAAAGCAGTGTCCCTACATAAAGTTTTGCATTAAATAATGCAAAATTTTTAGTAGAATTTACTATTATGATGACTTAATTAATCAAACATACATCTAGTGTGGTGACTGTGTCAGTTCTCCTCTTGCCTTTCATAAACACGTTTTGCATATAACCTGAAATCATGCAAAAACTTAAAGACTGACATATTTTCATTTCTATAAGCCCAAACAAAACAGGAAGGAAATAAAAGCCAAGATGACTATGAACGTACACAAAAATAAAATTAATGCTTTAATTTTCACACCCTCTACTTCAGACTAATTAGATTAACTAGTCTGTTACCACCAACTATTTTACTGCGTGCATAACCTCAGCAGCAGATGAGAGAGTGTAAGATAACAGTCTTCTAGGACTGGAGATGTACAAACTTAGTTAACTGCAGGAAATACAGATTTTCATTAGTGACTTTCTTTTAAAAAGCAAAACACAACGATAAATGCTGTAGAACACATGCAAGACTGGCTTTCTAAGTGTATGTTCAAAATTATTTAAAAATAAAAAAGTTTAAAAACTCAATAACCCATAACCAAATATCGGAATACATATATTGTTTTCCTGTCACCCACTCTTCCAGCAGTATGGAACAACTGGAAATTAAAACAATAGACTTTAAGTCCTTAAATTCTCCTGAGCTGTTCAAGCAGGCTGGAAGTAGAAACACTCTAAACAATTTCAGATAAATGCATGGATGGCCTGGATTTTACAACAAATTAATGGTTCAAAATGTATAATGAAATACTTTTATCATCCTCTAACCTGTTCAGGTCCAAAAAATGTTTGTTCATAGGCAATAAGAAAACTTCTACATTCCCTAAATATGGCCTCCTAAAGCCAAGCAGATAAAGCAAAGGGAGAGACTTTCAAGGAGCAGCCAGACAAAATCCAGGATCAGAAGCAATCTGGGGGCAGGCAGTGACACATCTGCATCAGGTCTGCACACAATAACATTGTTCAAAGCTAGGGATGCAATCTCAGCTTTCTTTTATTTCCTTAATTAATTAACAAAGTATCACAAAGCAGAATGCATGCACTCTGCATGCTAAGGATAACACATTGCATCTGCTACCGCTGCTTCCATTTATTACCTGACAGACTAGATGCTTACGAGAGTTTTACTTTAAAGTGAACACCAGAAAGAAATAATCATCTCAGAGCTGTCAATGCACAGCCCAGCTTTCACCACCCAGGCAAATAAGCATCTCATCTTCAACTGTGGCTCTCTTTCCTGTAAACTAAACATGCTTGGAAAGCCCACACAGATACAAGGAATACAACTGAGCATCATTTATAAGGCAAGTCAGTCATTCACTCCCATTGAGAAGCTACAGAAGAAACACGGATGTCTGATAACAAAGGGTAAAACAAATTTTCAAATACACATAAGCACAGATTTTGGTCCAAAGAATAAGATGCACCTTGTTGATTTTATCTCTGTCCTGTTTTACATCTCTGGAGATAAAATAATCCTTCATGTTTATTTCTACTTCTTGTAAGTATCTTTGTGTTACCAGAGACCTTAAATGCAAGCAGTAAATGAGCACAACTCTCTCGCTGACTTCGCAAGGGAAGAACAGCCACTAACCAAGTACAGACTAACGCACAACCTTCTGACTCCACTCTGCACAACAACCGCTGTATTTTACTTAAAATTGCTCTGCATATCCTCATATTTTAGTCTATTATTTGTCCATCCACGAGTTAGACATGACAGTTATTTAAGCCTCTTCTGAAACAGACCACAGAATGGTCTGGACTACTGGAAGAATATTAATACACAGATGTAACTATTTTATTTGAGATTGAGAAACATACAGCATAATGTTACATGAGAGGTAGGCCTCCACATCTGGAGATGTTTACAAACACTTCTCAGAGTTTCTAACTCGAGTCTAATCAGAGCTCTGTCCTTCCCTAGAAGCGATTTATTTCTTTTAACCAAAAACACAGAGAAAAGGAGCCTAATATCTGGCCCATCACCCTCTGAACTGAACGTGCAGCCCTTTTTGCAGAACCCCACACCACATTCGGCAGTTAATGGCACTGCAAACGAAGAACTAATGACTTTCTTCTTCCTTCCTAAAAATGCTTTAGCAGAACAGTGTCAAGACCAGACCACCTGTAACTAACAGCAAAGTTTCCACAGCTTCCCAAATCTGGCTCCTGTAATCACAACTTACTTTGGACCAGCAGTTACTTCAGTAGTATTCCAAATCTTCCATACCATTTATTTAATAATTGTATAGACATGTAATTTAGCGACCATGACCTTCCTGCGGCATCCACTGACGGTTTTCAGTGAAGGAAATATAAGCTGTGCTTGAAAGCTTTGTGATATAAAACGGCTTCAAATCATTAGGAACTTACATACTCGACTCCAGCAAGCAAAGATGAACAGACTTCAGCCTGTAACTTACACAGTATTCTGCTTTTTTCCCCCCAAAGAGTAAAACATTCCTATATGAATCCGCAGATGCCAGGTTAGCTCTGCCAGTATGTTTTACTGCTCATCTGCCAACAAACCTCCTTTAGTTCCATCTAAAGTAACTTAAACTTTAAGGTTTCACTAACACAGTTGTACTCTCTATAAAGCACAACCGAGTTTATCCCCTTCTTGCCATCAGCTTTAAGTTAAACTTTCCTGGGTATAATTTCTCTCTGGACCTTAACCTGCCCTCATCTGTTCAACTCCTTTCAAGATGGCATCATCTTCCCACCCTATCACGATTACATCAATCCTCCTTCTTTCATGTAACTCTGAGCTGTGTTTAGTTCCCTATTTGAAACCCAGCTTAATTAATTTCATAATACAGTCCCACCCTGACCTTAACTGAACATTCTGTAATATCAGGAACTTCATACTTTGCCCCTAAGGGCATACTTTTGCCCTTAAGTTAAGGCACCAATGTATGAATCAAAAATTCCTAATCGAGAGTGACTATCCAAATACATAGCTGCAATTGTAAGAATTTTCTCCAATTCTTGTTGTTTAACTGTTCCTCTCCTTTCTGAAATCACTGCTTGCCACCAAAAGTCTAAATTCTCTAGAACAGAAAATGTCTACCTCACAAGGGAAACTAAAACTGTGGCTGTTTTTTTTCCCCTGTAATGTAAATTACAACTATGAAAATTACTTCTTAAGAAATAGATCTAACAGTAAGTCAGTACCACTTCGGACACCAACCCCTTTCAGAGATCTCATAGTCACAGACAGTGTCCAATAAGTTTCTGCTAAAACACATTCTCATTTATTTGAAAATACATATTTTTTTCTTCACTATTTAAGCACACAATTTTTAAAAGCACTTAACACTGATGTATCAATAATTCTTATAATTTAACCGAGAGACATCAGCAAGAATTAGGCCAGTGTCTCCATTTCAAACAATCTCTTCCATACAAGCTCTTCTCCTCTTTTTACCAGTACTATTACTTTTTCTATGACAGTTTAAGAAGGTGTGTGAACTACAAACTTTGTAGCTGACTCTGTGAATGTCTGACTGTAATCAAATGTAATACTTCAAACACACGCAAAATACAGGGGTAGAGAAACGCCAAAGACTATTTATAAATAGAAATTTATTCTGCATTAGCTTACAAATGAACATGTACTAAGATTACTTCAAATGATTACATGTAGCACTGTGAGAGCCAAGTATCTGAAACACAGATTCCAGATCTAATCAATATCTTTCTGAGCACCTTTGACATGCAGCTTTCTGATCAGCTCCAGATAAATCCAGTCACTACAGCCTGGTTCCATGAGAACACAGGCCTAACTGGTTTCCTTTTCTTTACATACCCTGTATCTACACATTTGGATATTTCACAACCACAACAAGAGTATCAACTCAATTAGTTTCTATGGTATAATTACACTGCCTAGGTTTGACCTCATGCCTTAAAACACCTCTGTAGTAATGGCCTAGAAAGACACTGTCTAGCTGGTCTCACGCCTTTAGGGTTTCAAATCAGAACAGAAATAACAAGGCAAACAATGTTCAGTGTTGCTCTAGAGTATTATATGCAAGTAATTCTCAGAAACACTTGTAGTTTACTAAATTACAGCTTGCTTATGCTGACAAGTTACTAATTGACTAATCACACTCTATTCCTATGTTACTCAGAATTGAGCCCACAAAAGTAATTCAATCGGCTATGACACTCAGAGGCTTAGCAAATAATCCAAAGGCTACTGAGTCCTGTTAAACCTTAAGCAATGTTTCCAAATCAAATGCCTGCAGAGCATAGAAGGAATTCTTGTTTACTTCTCAGAGACATGACTGAGTTTTCTTTCCCCTCCTGTCTTTTTAATGTATTCTGGTTAGATCTCAAGTTCTTCTTCAGAATCATCATGGATAGGTTTTTCCTCCTCTATAGGAAACCAAACATTTTCCCACTTTCCCATGACTCACAGAGATGAGGCTTCAGAAAACCATAAGTAAATACTGCTACAGTTGGAAATGTTACTTTTAACATCAGCATTCCCAGCTATACAGCAACAATATACAGGACAAAAAGAACCAAATTAAAACAAAATCTTATTTGCATACTAGTAACATGCAAACGTGAGCCTGTGCAAAATCCAAAATTAATAGAAAGACTGACACTGCCTTCCACGATATTTGGATCTGGCCAACAGTGAAGAAAGGTCAGCAAAAAGGGAGAAAAGGAGGGTGCACCCTGCCAAGTAAGTTAGCAGAGGGTGCAGTGCCTTAAGCCAAAGGGAAAGAGAGGCCTGCCATCAAGAAAGAGAATGGATATTTAGTAAAATACTTCAAAAGATTTAAACATATCCCTAACAGCACTGCAAACTTTGAAATAGATTCACTCCTAGGAAATTACACGTCTCAGAAAAATCATTAGTGCTAATGCCATACAACAAACCTGGTGGTCTGCAACATCAGGTTCCTACCTCCCCTCCAAGCAGACAGCAATAAACATTTTGCATGTATATTGCACTTTGTATTCATAGACTGCAAAGCATTCATTTGTATGCTTTCTAGAAACTTACAAGCAGTTGCTGGCTATGTAGGATGTACAAAATCATAGCTAGTCAGTTGCAAAACTTCCAGACTAGGTGCTAATTCATAAATTTTTATCATTTACTAGTAATTTCTGTAAGAACTGATAACTTCTGTAAGGAATATTACAAGACCCCTACTAATGAACCACTACGCCTGTCTGTGCAAAATTAGTAAAATCCACTTACTCCAGAGAAAAATTACAAACTTTTCACAGCACCAGTGACAAGAAATTAGTAATACCCAACAGCATATGGCACACGGCAAGCCAAAGTTTGGCCCACATCACACAATTTTAAACCTAGAAACAACCTTCAAGACTAGTCACAAGCAAACACCATGACCAGGGCTGGGTCCCACGCGTGCAACAGCACCAGAGGCAAACAGAATTACCCACGCTGAGAACAAAAACATGGCAAAAGCTGCTCGCTGAGACCTGCCAGCAGCCAGTAGACCCCAGATCTGATGCTTCCACCCCAAATCCAGCAGCTGGGGGCTGCAGAAAGGAGTCAAACTGATGGCCAGGCCAAAAGCCAGGCCTTCTCCCAGCACCTTGGCTTGCACACCAGTGGCTTTGACACTTCACTGGCCACGTACCACCACAGCGGTGGCTTTTCAGAGGCGGCTACTGACACCTGGCCAGCAAAAGCAAATATAAAACCCAAATGCAAAGCTGCAGACATATATGGAGTGAGCAGAAGACCCCTTCATGCCCCCCAGCCCCACTCCCCCTCCCACCGAGCAGCCCCAGCACAGGTATCACTGTGACTGGAACCCACAAGGTTAAGTCTTCTGAAGGCCNACCTCGTCCCTTCCCCTCCAAGCGCTGCCTGGGCAAACGAGGGGGAGGGAAACCGCCGGCAGCTCTCCCTCCTTTCCCCCCCACCTTCTCCTCCTCCACTATCACAGCGGCTGAGGAAGGAAGGTCGGGGAAGAAGAGCGGGATTAA
>VXBW01008131.1:270559-287045 GCA_013400375.1 Thinocorus orbignyianus
GGCGCCGCCCGCGGGAAGGAGGGGCCGGTTCCGCCACACAGGGGCCGCGGCCCCGCCGCCGCCACCGCCTCCATCTGCTGTGTGGCAGCCGCGGCGGCCTCCCAGGGCGAGGGGAGGAGCCGGGCCGAGGCGGGGCCGCCCGCCGCTTCCTCCCCGCGGTCTCCGCCGCTACGGCAGTTCCACTCACAGCGCTCTACCCGGAGTGCCTCCCGCAGCACCTGCGGGAAGGCCTGGGTGGCCATGGTCTGCTCTTTTCTCCCCCTCAGCGCCCGGTGATAACAGGCCTCAGGGCCGCTGCCAGCGCTTAAAATCTAGGAGAGGAAGCAGGGGGACAGGAGGGAGGGGATTTTAGGTAGGATATCAGGGAAAATTTCTTCATAGATTAGTTGGAAGGGACCTTAAAGATCATCCCGTTCCAAACCCCCTGCCATGGGCAGGGACACCTCCCACCAGCCCAGGGTGCTCCAAGCCCCATCCAGCCTGGCCTTGAACCCCTCCAGGGATGGGGCAGCCACAGCTTCTCTGGGCAACCTGTTCCAGTGCCTCACCACCCTCACAGCAAAGAATTTCTTCCTAATATCTAATCTAAATCTCCCCTCTTCCAATTTCACAGAAGGGGTTATCAAGCGTTGGAGCAGGCTTGTTTCAATTCAACATGCCACCCAGGGAAGTGGTGGAGTCCCCGCCCCTGGAGGTGTTTAAAAGATGTATAAGAGGTTGGTGCTGAGGGACATGGTGTATTGGCGGACTCTGCAGTGCTAGGTTATCAGTTGGACTCTGTCATCTTAAAAGTCATTTCCAACCTAAGCAATTTTTTGCCAGATTTTTGCCCTTAGAAATACCAGTTGGTCCTTACTCTACCACAGCAAGTTGTACTACTGCAACCGCACCAACATGTTTAAACATATCAAGGTAGTTAAGTACCTTCCATCTATAAGCAAGGCCTATGATTTTCCTCTTCCCTGGCAGTGGTGGCTTTAGTCTTTCCGCCTCCTGCCAGCTCAACAGGTTGATGGGAATGGGCACAACCAGGCGAGCTGGAGTATTTAACTTCCCTTCGCTTTCTTCTTTTAAACTTTTCTTTCTTTGATACCTCCTAATTGTAGGTTTCTGTGAGGTCAGTTTGGTCATTTCACTCCTATTGTCAGGAGACAGGCTGACATGTACCATGATATAAACTGGAATAAAAAAATGTGGCAAATTGAAGCTAAATGGAGTGACTGTTAGTGCTTTCTTCACCACATATGCAAAAATCTTGCTTTTCTTGAAGGTTTGCGGGGTGCATACCTTCCTAAATTATGGTCTGTCTCTTGCTTTGCCTTTCTCAATCCGTCTTTCATTCAGATTCCTGCCTGCACACTGAACAGTACCCATATTATTTCTACTACGATTCATTCTAAGAAACTGACAGCTTGGGGACTTCATAATTTTAAGTACATCATAGCATTTTACTTTCTCATTTTGAGGGATAAGAAAAGGAGGTGGGAAGAAGCTCTGGCAAGCACTGCAGTGTTCTTAACAGTCATGGGGCCATCAGCTTATTTGAAATTAATCTTACTTTCTGGCCAAAAGGAGGCTCAAAGCATTTTGCCAGGTTATGAAAGGTACTGCAGCCTTCCTTGAGGCGACTCAAGGTTTTAGCCAAATTCTGTGGTTTGCCAAAACCTGATGTTGAACCAAGGCAGGCAAGGCAGCATATTGCTGACATTTCTGTGATACGTATATCTTCTCATATATCAGAATTGGTAGGACAGACTAATAGGAAAACATAGAAAACTGAGAAATTGCTATGCCAATTCCATACGGTAATTTTAATAAGGGAATTACTGGGATAATATGGTTGAGTGTGTCGAATGTGCATTACATAATTTCCAGGAGCTTGAGTAGAGGCAGTGTGACTTGATGAGGTGCTTGAAAAAGCACTGACAGAACGTTTTCTGACAAATTTTGTTGCTGTGCACGACCCTTTATCCCGCAGTGAAAGGTTACTGGTTCAGAAGTGATTGAAGTCAGTGCCTGGTGATAAGCTGGGCTGATGAAAGAACATCCCCTCTGTTGTCGCTTCTGTAGGTGATAACTTCTGGCAGAGTAATTGAGCAAGACAGATACTTACTGGCTATGGAATCTTAAATCTATACCAAAAAATTTACTAGAAGACAGGAGGAAAGAGGAGCACAACATCCCCTGTAGTACTGTGGGTTATTGTCGGTAACAGCGCGGTGGCTACTCCCTGCTTGAGTCTGAAATTTTACCGTACTTCACAGAGAGGGGAAAAAAACTGAGCAAGTTTTGTAATACATTATACAGAACCAAAAAAGGGCACATACAAAATAATTTTCCTTTTTCAGGTCACCTTTCAGATTGTAAGGTCATTATAAACTGTCTCAGCACTTTTAGAAACTGGAGTCTACTCAAACCAGAATGCTTACAAAGTTTCACTTTGAATAAGCCTGATTTTCTCTGTCATTTGTTTTCACTTTTTATTTCTCTGCAGAACATAAAAAGTCAGGAAAAGATTTTATTTTCCCCTACATAGTATATAATTTACATCAATCATCCCAGGAGGTCAGTACCACTGGGGTGTCATTTAAATACAATGAATATAAAGTAATGAAGCTCTTGCTGGAGTGGATGGCCACAATTCTCGGAGAAAGAGGGAGAGAGAGAGAGAGTTTCCAAAGCATGTGGAGAAAACACAACGGGAGACCGAGTGAATTCATCACACCACAAAAATGTCTCCATCCTGTCGACAAAGTCATTAAAGGAAAATGAACCATTGTTACGCTAGACGCTTGCATTCCTTTGGCATAATAACCTCAGTATAGAAGCATTGGTGCAAAGAGAATTTGCACACACAAAAGAAAAAAAAAATTAATCTATTAAAAAAAAAAAAAAGAAAATATCCAGATTATGTAATGAAAGAAATCCTCCGTGCTCCAAAGAAGAGATGGAGCCTCTGCAGAAGCCACAACTAATAAAGAACTGTACGCAGTGGTACAGGGCGATTTCTTTTCCCCCTGCCAACAAGTCAAACTCAATGCCAACACGGACACTTCTTTTCAGATAACCCACAAATGATGTTCTCCTGTAATTACCCAAATGTTTCTACCCTTTGTTGATCCATAGCCACCCTGGGTTTTAAGCTCCCTTGTTGAGATCTCCCCCAGTACCATTTCCCTTTTCATACTCATTTACTTCAAATAATTTTTTCTCCATTAAAGCAATCTATGAGGAATGCAGGGATTAGAAAGGTTTGCTATGTTTAATTTTATTTAATTCTTTGGTGAAGGTTGTACAAATAAGAGAAAGTGTCACGTGCATACAGCAAATCATAACTTATACCAGTTTTCACAAAATAGGTTGTACTTTTGTGGATCTCCCCCAAGGAAATACCACTTTAAAGGAAACCACCATGCAACCCTGGGTAAAAAAAGGTAGCGTTAGAAAGCTGCAGCAGAAATCCCTCCCTTTATTATGGATTATCCCATGGTATGGCAAAATCCTGTTCGCTCTACTAATTAAAACATGCTCATTAAATGATCACCTTTATTGGCAAAACCATATAGGAATGTAATACATAGAAATACATAGATTACACTGATTATTTCTTTTAATACAAAAGGATTACGTGGATTCATAGCAAATACTGAAAGGGAAATCTGTCCTTTATTTATTTTTAGCAACTGCACTAGAACAGGGAGCCTACTGAAAAATGAGCTGAGCGCTACTGAGGAAACACATGCCAGCAAACACCAAATCATACCTGTTAATTGCAACTAATGCGCCTGTAGACAACAGCAAGCGTGCTATTTATCTATCCATCATTTGCAGCCACTGCAGTGGAGGGAAGTGAATTGCTTTGCTGGCAAGTGTCCCAATTAGTTGGGCGTGCTATTTATTAGGGTGCTGATTAAAGTGTACTCTGCAGTATAATAGTGGAGCATAAAGTTGCCAACTCTTATTCACTCCTGGCTCATATGGATGAAAGCAGGAGAGTAGACTAGCACAATATGAAAATAATGATGCATTCTGTGCCAAAATGGATTTAAGGCAATTCCAGGGTCTGGAAATTAAAGACTTGGGGAAACAGAATTAGGAAGCATCGTGATCTTAAAGGGAGAAGTTTGTGTTGTGTAATCCATTTGTGACCAAGAGCTCCGATCTGCAATAGTCATTTTGCACACGTATGAGCACTCCTCTTGGAAGCCAGCACCGTAGGCACACCCTTAAGAAAGCAGCACACAAATTAAGTAGCAAATACGATGAAAGCAGAGTTTTCTCTTCAGAGGAAACTCTCTTCAGAGTTCCTGCCTGATCTGAGTCAATTCACTTGAAGAAAAACTCCTAGAGGTGTCCTTTTCCCAGCCACCTGCTTCTTCAGCCTCTCCAATCAACTACTCTAACATGACTAGAGCTTAAATAAGGCTGGTTTGTTATATGCTACTCATAACCATGGCTTCCACAAATGAGGTTGGGAGTTTCCACACACAATCAAGGAAACTTATGCTAATAATTGTATATATTATCTGAAGTAACGCTTGAGGTTTGATCTCAACCAAGATAACCACCAGGGCAAAACCAAGAATCATGATTTGTACCAGCAGAGAATTTCTTGGTCTTGGATCATTCTTAACTTGCCTTGTTAGCACTGATGCAAGACCTGGAGAGAAGGCCCAACTGGCCGTGGTTATTAATGAACCTACAAATCTGCATGTCCTTTTGTTCCCACCTACTTCCTACAATGGTCACAGCATTTTGGCAACATCCTGCATTGTGCCTCTGTAGCTGGAGGTAGCCAAAGATGACCTCTCTGATTAGAGAGCTCCAGCCAAGTCTTGGTGCAGAGTCGTTCTTGCGAAGTTGACTGTGCCCCAAAGCCATGCAGCTCTGAAAAGATCTGCTAGATCATAGAATCATAGAATCATAGAATGGTTAGAGTTGGAAGGGACCTTAAAGATCATCAAGTTCCAACCCCCCTGCCCTGGGCAGGGACACCTCTCCCTAGAGTAGGTTGCTCAAAGCCCCATCCAACCTGGCCTTAAACACTTCCAGGGATGGGGCATCAACAACTTCCCTGGGCAACCTGTTCCAGTGCCTCACCACCCTCACAGTAAAGAACTTCTTCCTAATATCTAATCTAAATCTCCCCTCTTCCAATTTAAAGCCATTACCCCTCGTCCTGTCACTAGACTTCCTGACAGAGTCCCTCCCCAGCTCTCCTGAAGCTCCCTTCAGGTACTGGAAGGCTGCTATCAGGTTTCCCCGGAGCCTTCTCTTCTCCAGGCTGAACAGTCCCAGCTCTCTCAGCCTGTCCTCATAGGAGAGGTGCTCCATTCCTCTAATCATCTTGTTCTGGTCACCTAAAAATGAGAGCAATAAAGAGGAGGAGCAAAGCTCCAATTCTCCCAAGCAAGAGAAAGAGCCACCAATAGTAGCCAGAGACTCCTCTAGCAGGGGAGCAAGCAGCAGCTTTAGCTAAATATTGGCCATATGGACCTCAAGGAAGTCACTGAAGCAAACTATCAAGAGAGATTCATCACCCGTGTAACCACAACTGCCCGTTGCTCTTGCTCTTACCTGCCACCATTTAACTGCAATCACTGGATCGCACAAAATGCAACCACAGTAGCTTAACCCTGGCTCAACCAAAAGCGTAGTGGTTACTCTAATATTACTATATATTCTGTCAACTACGGTATCGGAAGTAGGTGCAGCCACCTAAAATTAGGTGGGTACGTGTGGGCTGTGTTTAGGTTCGCATTAGAGCCAATGGCAACCCAGTCAATATGCTCAGTGCAGGGAAAAGACCAATTCACTTCATCCTGAAGTAGACACCTATATCTGGTCATAAACCTGCTCCAGAAGCCACTGACTGCACCTACCAGGGCTGAGTTTAGTAATTTATGTATGTCAGGTACCCTGGGCTGTACCGTCTGGCCTCCATCTGCCTTTTCAAAGAGGAAAAGGACTGAAGGAGGTCCTGACTCATGTGCCAGCCCCATGGTGATTTCTTAGATAGCCCAAGGCATCTGTAACGGCACTAGAAGCTTAATTTTAGGCAAATGAATTGAGCCTTAGATTCCCAGTTGAGTATAATGGGAAGTTAAGCAGCCAGCTTAAATGTGAACATCAACATTGTAGACAACCAAATTTCAGTATGTGACCCATACTGAAATTGGTCTGGCTTCCAGCCAGCCCCACTCCAGCTGCCATTTGTCCAATAACAAGGACATTGTCCATTGTCCAAGGAAAATAACACGGTTATGTAGTTATTGTTTACTTGTATTAGATACACAAATTGGAGTATTATGTGGCTTGCAGAAAATGCGCAGGTTTCGGAATCCTTCTGTATCCCTAACAAAAATACATCTGGGGTCATTTTGCCAGGGAGAGCGGATGGGATGCTCAGGTTAAACATTTCCAAATTGCATGGTTAGGTTATTAGGGACTTCTGTCATAAGCCTTTGAAAGATAAGTGAGAACTAGCCAGAACACCAAACGTTCCTCTGCAGAGGAAATACAGGCTGAGGACATGAGTTCTTTCTGGATTGCATATTAATATAATAAAAGTTTCCAGAATCAGTCCATTCAAAACAGTAATTTCTTGAAATATAGGAATAGTGCCAGGAATTTGCATCAAATTACTCCTGGCCTGCAGAATAAATAACATCAGCCACAGGTTGTTAAGGATTTAATTTCCTCAAAGTCCTGAAACAAATTCATGTTATTTGACCGTGCAGAGCAGGTAGGACGCTGAGTTTATGCTTCCCCAAAACTTTTTATCCCTTAACCCAGGTGCCCAGTGGTGGCAATCTGTGTACATTAGATATCAGATACAAATATATCAGAGAAGCTTTTTTTTTTAGTATTATTTTTTTTCTCCCTCTGAATAAATGTTTAAATATTTAGGGCCAAATTCCATTGCTAAACATATGAACACAGCTCTCTTTGAGTTCATTGGAGTTGCGCGTGTGTATCTAAGAGCAGAACTTGGCCCTTAGGTTTTAGATTTTAGCACTGAGTTTCCAGTGTAAAATAACATGCGATCTGTAACACACAGGAAAGCAGTAAGACCTCCTTTTAAAGGAAGGGTGCAATTACATGTTTCTGTCTTTCTTTTGGATAAGAAGCACTGCCTTCAGCAGAGCTCCCGCCAATATTCTTACCTCTTCTCTACACAGTCTTCCTTTTGTATAAGGTGGCTCCTCTGGCAGCTTCGGTCATTTCTGAAGCTGGGAAACACAGCGGGAGACTTTTTTTATTTCTTTGCTACTTCTCTCCAGTTTCCATTCTGCCAGTTTCGACTTAACATCATGATGGAAAATACAGAGGCATTTCAAAATACTCTTAGACTAGTGAGTTACATATATATATATATTTTTTAAATTGTGCAAAAGTTAAGGTGTTGGTTTTAAACTATGGGCAATGTGTTCTAATCAGCTAAAGGATGTACCCAAATTCACCCTTCCCAATATTATATCAGTATTACAGCTGGGATCACCTAAAGCATTTTAACTGTGCTATGGAGTGCCAATACAGAACTCTTGAGTCTGGAGCAGTTCGTTCTCTGTTCTTGCTATCATTTTTTATACCTCTGTAGCAAAGTTTCTGTAAAGTATCTAGATTGTTGAGTCCATTTTATTACTGCATTCACCTAACATCCAGGGCCAGGAAAGACAAAGAATGCCTGCACAGTACTTGTGCAATATTGTGGCAATGCTATATGACATACAGACTGATAGAAACCTGTACCATTGCCAAAAAAAGGGACACAATGTGCCCTACCTCCAAAAAAATAAAAATCTCTCGAGTATAAGTGCAGTGATTGACTACTGAAATTTCTCCAGGGCTTCAAAATTCCTCAATAATTACTAATATAGCTCTGGATTTTCCCATTATCCGAAAATTACTCTGACTGTTACCAACTCTGTGAGTGTACCGAACAGCTCATATATTTTCGTGGGGTTTGGGAAAGTTGGGTTCTTGTCAGGGATTAAAGTTTTTGAGGGATGGAAGGCTTTTGGAAGATTTCTTATGAAGTTCACTGTCTACCTTAGATTCTTTTCCTGTGGTAATATGCTAATGCTCATGGCATCCAGCACTGTAGAGAAAGATCTTGTGCAGTTTTAAAGTTTTACAGATGCAATTGTGAGAATGAGCTGCTACCTTCCTGCAGTCTTTTTAAAATCCTGCACAGATAGATAGATGGACAGACAGATAGATTAAACGTTAATCCTTCTAAAAAGGTTGTCCCATTTGTGGCCAAGATAATATTTTATGGCATTCATTGCGAAGGTCAGCTAGAAGTTCTTCTGTACAAAATATCATCTTTTATATTTAAGTTTGAAAACAACTTCTCCTTCAGTTTCCTTCCTCGTTTGCACAATTGCAAAAATAAATACCATAATCAATAGGAAAAACCCACTTCTGTTACAATCCATGTCTTTCATGATGCGTCCATGGAGCTGGTCAATAAATAATGAATATCTAAGAAGTAGAGATACCACCAGAGGTCCAGTCTGGTTTGGCAATTTAGTTTCTTACTCGTTTTCAAGTAAGAGCACAGAATACAGCATATGAAGGGGCTGCAAGATTCAGTATTAAACATTATGTCATCAACTTCATGTGATGAGGGTACTGATTACTTGCTTATAACATGGGTATTTTCTTCCACTAACTCCTATCAAATTCAACTTTTATTTAAATTAGACTACATAATCTTAAAAATCTTAAAAATCTTCCTGTTTTGGTGCTTGGCTTGTGGCTTTGAATCCCATATTTATGTAGATGATCAGTGACAATGTACTGAAAATCGTGGTCATCATCTGCCATCCTGCAAGTGTCCCTCACCACAGAAAGTGACAGTCGGTGCTGCCACTGCAGGCTTTGTGCTGTCCTAGGTTTAGGGAATTGCTCCTTTTATAGCATTGATATTTCGGGATGTCTTCACCTACCCCAGCCAAACGACGTGTTTTTGACAACTGCTGTCAAAATTCCCGCCCACTCTCTGCACATCATGGGGCAGTGTTGAAAACAACTGCTCTTACAACGTGGGCAAAGTCAGTGGAGTCCAATTCCTGTTGTAAAAAAAATTCTTCTGCACACTCCGAGGCAAAAATCCTGTTTGCCTTATTCAGGCAAATTGTCCCGTGAGCCCTCAAGGAGCCATGATTTGCTATGGTGAGCACTGACCTTGTCCACACCGCTGCTGCAACCATTTCTACTGCTCCTTGAGTGGATCTGAGGGTGGAAAACTCTTTTTGATGCCCCTCGTCAAAAACAGATCATTTTTGGAGAGAAGGCAAAGCCCCAGTGGCGTTACACAGTGTACGTGCTGAAGTACAACGGGGTGAGTTAAGGACATGGGATCATCACTCAGAGAGGCAATTCCTTGTTTTTGAATTCAGAAATACTCTCATAGGTGGGATACTACAAGTTGTGTTGATAATTTAATGTATGAAAATAAGCACACGTATTGCATGCATCTGTGAAATTAGGTAGATGTAATAGATACTAACGGCAGGTCCAGTTCTCCTCACACCACTGTACATCAGGATGGGCACCACTGGAAGCCACCGAAGTGCTTGTGCATAAGGAACACCTTAATACTTCTGAAAAGTTGGGATACAAACACTTACTAAAGTTCCTTCTTCTCACTTAATTTTCACAAATGCCTGAAACGGTTCTGTCTCTGTTGGATCCAGAGCATAAAACGGGGAGAGGAAAGGGAGCAGGGAAAGAGCGTAATGACAGGAGCACAGGATGGGCAGCCAGGAGGAGAAACTCGCCCGTCTCATCCTCATTTACTCAGAGGTGCAGAGCAAACAGCTTTCAGACTTACTAACCATTTCCAACATACTGAGAGCTCTCTGTTTGTTTCAGATGTGTAAAACGCCGTCACTTGCCAGTAAATGCAGTGAGGCATGCAAGTGTGTGCATGAAGATAACATTAGTTACTAGAATTATAATTGTCCCATCATTACCTTTTCTTTCTTTCCTGAATCAGAGTGTATGTGCCATAATCTTGCAAGATTCTCGTGATAAAGTAAGGTCAGAAATGGCTTTTTTCTTTCCCCAGACCTGCCAACTGTCTATTTTAGACATAACATCACCCTTTACTGTAGCCTTCCACATAAAAGCAACACGAACAGTAACGTCTCTAAGCAAGCATGAATGATTGGCTTGCAGATTCTTTACCAAAAAGGGAGTTTATTTACTCCAGACAGGTCATAAATTTCCTTAGAAAAACTATCAGTGGTAATCTACATGTGGTGTTTAGTAAATAGAGTTTTCCTCTGATTCCTTCAGTCCATGTTCTTCAATTGTCAAAAACGGTGGAAGAGAGTTTCCTCCTGCCTAAAAATACAAAAATATTCTTTCAAATATTCTTTCCACTCTTTAAAATGGAGTGGAAACGAAGAGCTGAAAGACTTTAAATAATTCTTCAGCGAGATAGGCATTTAGACGTGGAAGTGTGAAAGACTCAGGAGAGTAACCTGAAGGAGCAAATTACCTAAAGGCTTGCCCCTGCTTCTCTTAGGTGAAGCAGCATCTTATTCCATGAAGGCTCTCATTGAAATCAGAGGAAATGCAGGCAGAATAAGGCTTTTCTGTCTTTCTTACTAAGGGGAAAAAAAAAAATAAAAAGAAAGAGGGTGGGATCTGCCTTTTCATGTAACAGGCTTTTATCTGCTCCAAAATCACGCTAACCTCAGGGTGCCAAGCACAGTATGTTTGAAAGCATTCCAAGGATGGAAAGAGCTCCTCTATCTTCTCTACTACAAAGGGAAGCTTGGTGGGAATAAGAGCTGCTGTGGGCTTCCAAGAAAGGTTTTACGTCTGCTTTGCCCCGTCTGAGGACCTCTTACTTGTTCCTCCTGGATACTTGCAGGTTATGTCCGTCTTCTTAAGCTTAAATTAGGAAAACATTTGAGTGACTGCCTTTACGAGAAGTTTTGCCATGAAAGGACAGAAAGATTTCTCCTTTGCTTTTCAACATGTATGCATTTAATAGATTACCTAAATATTTATAAGATAAACTAGAAAAACAGGTTTTATTATTACATCACAGAAGCTCCTAATATCATAATACTCCTAACATCCAGAGGGCAGAGAATTGTATTCGCATTTGAGTGTCTAGGGTTAATGGTGAAGATTTTAATTACTCTCCTTCCTTCTAGGGCCTGACCAGCATTTGAAACAAACAGTTTAAAACTTATCATACTTATCATAAATGAATTATGAAGTGTGTTATGAAGTAAATGTCCAGAATTTGTACATGACTTTTTTTCTTTTCTATGACTTCAAAACAGACTATTCAAAAAAAAAAAAAAATCTGTAGAGAATTTTGATTTCTGAACTGAGAGTCTAAGCCAGATTTCAGCCTGGAAGGAATTTTTATGGCTGAATTATAGACTCCTAAAAGACACAATTTAAAACTGAACTGCTGACAGTCATTCTGATCATATTTTATAAGCTACTATTAACCAGGATGAGACCTTAAAGGGGGAATAGATCCCATATCTGTCTGCTGACTCTAGGGTTTCTTAAGCTTTCCTCTAAAACATCTAGTGCAGCCTGCTGTCAGGGAGAATATTGGTCAGACTGGGCTGACAACAGATCCAACCCAGTCCAGCAAGCCCAGTGCTGCTACGGAGGCTTTGCAAAATTTAGCTGCCAGCTCCTCTATCTCTACTGAGCAGGCGCAAGAAAAACCTCAACAATTTTCAGCAGCTTCTAACTCCGCCAAGTTCGGGTGGATCCTTTTGGTCAAGGGCAACAAAAGGAACTTGTCTGATTTTCCCTCCTTGTTCCTCTCCTCCGTAGTAAAACTTCTCATCCCGGCTTTGAAATAGATATTGGGATGATTCTAAGAAATTTTTAAACTGTTGTGAAACAATGTGTTTTCTCTTAATGCTGATCTTAGAAGCAGCAGAAGGATTTCTGCTGGAAGTTTCCAAAAAATTCAGCTTGAGGCAGGCTCGGGATTGAAATGCTCATCCTGAACAGTTAAAAATTGGCAACGTTATGCGAGTGAAAACAAGGTCTTATACTGGAAAGTGGTAGACAGGCTTGACTGCAGATACTGCTGGCAGCTTCACCTATTGTATTTTTTTTCTGCCAGATCTTTGTCATTTATTACTATAAAGAATCGTTCCTGTGATGTCTGATGTTTTGTCATCTGCTCTCCTGGGATGATGTTGTTGTGTCCTCTCACTTGGCTGCCAGTTCAGACTGAGGGATTGATCCTGTGTTATACCCCCCACACCCCACATTTTAGGACCAAACCTAGTTTGGAGCACACATATGTGATGCTAAAAAGGCACCGGGATGCTCAGCCTTTTCAGGATTACATTCTGCCATACAATAATATGATTATGTTCTAGATCCTCAGGTCTGGCCTGACTGTGCTTGTTCATCATTTGAGTGAATTTTCAGGAAAGAAAGGGAAAAAAAAGACAGATTTTTATAGTTCCTCAAAGAGCTGGTCTGCTAAGTCCATTATGTTTACTCTGCACTTGCCATTTCCATATGATTTCTTTTTCTGTTTTACCCCTGTACAACCAGAATGGTTAGAGTTGGAAGGGACCTTAAAGATCATCCAGTTCCAACCCCCCTGCCATGGGCAGGGACAACACCCACCAGACCAGGTTGCTCCAAGCCCCATCCAGCCTGGCCTTGAACCCCTCCAAGGATGGGGCATCCACAGCTTCTCTGGGCAACCTGTTCCATTGCCTCACCACCTTCACAAGGAAAAATTTCTTCCTGAGATCTCATCCAAATCCCTCTTCCAGTTGAAGCCATTACCCCTCATCAAGACTGTACCACCTCTTTCAATGTTGCGTGTTTTCATCCTTTTTAGAACAAGCCTATCCCTTTTTGGTGTTTTTCTAGTGCTTCAGCATCAAGACTCACCTTGCTAACAAAGAATCTTCCTGAATTATTGTTTTTTGCTGTCATTCATGCTATTTGGAATAGATTTCCAATGGGAATCCTCCCCATTGCAACACTGAGAGGGTAAATGCAGAAATCTGGTGCTCTGCATGGTTGGGAGCATTAAAATTAGGGACTCTGCAACGAGACTGCCTTACATCTTGTAGTATCTTCTGTGTGAGCTTTATGGAGCTTGTATCTGGCCAGAGTGCACTTCATTAGACTCTTAAAAACCAGCATTTAGGGACTCTGCAAGGTTCCAAATGTATAAGCCCTTTTTAATTACAAACAGTTATACCACCCACTTTCTCCAGAGTTAGTCAAGGGAACCAGTTTTCACTGAGGTCAACAGAAAAAATAACCATGAAGTTTCTGGCTCATGCTGGTTTTATGTATGTTGAAAGAAGGAAAAAAAAAAAAGAAGAAGACAATTTAAGGTCTCATTTTTTTAGCCTTTATATCTCTACAACAACGTGCTGCCTTTATCTGAATTCATTCAAGGTAAAAAAACGCGACTTTTTCCTCGTTCTTAATTCAGTTGCACAAAAGCTGGGAGTAGGATTAATGGGAAGGGACAAAGCCACTTGTGCCATGAAAAAAAAAAACCAGTTTATCCCCAACGATGAGAACCCTAAGAACTTGCTACAGTTAATTTTTAGTTTGTAGGTTGCAAGTTATAAGGAAAAAAAAAAATACTTGAAAGGGACAGGCCATCCATTTTTCTAATTGTACTGAAGATTCAGGATTTTAATGCCAGAAATAATAAGACCTACTTTCTTTTTCAGCCACTGTTCTAAGCTGACAAGTAGGCCCAGGGTTCTTTCCTTTGCAATGATGATGTGAGTGTTTGCTGCTTTAAACCTCGTTGAAATACATGCAATTCCAATGGGACATAAGAAGTTGCAGACAGGGAGGGAAATGGGAGAGCCCTACAGTAGGACCGAGACCTAGGCTTGCAGTCCATGCTTATTAGAAAAGCAGAAAATACATCATTTAGGGGAAAGAAAAAAAAAAAAGAAGAAAATAAAGAAAATAAAAAGTAACTATTTACTCTGTTGTTTGTATAATGTGCGTTTTACTGCGTGCCATGGAAAAGCCGACAGTTTTTCAGCAGTGACACGGCAGGTTTCTTACCAGCTTTTAAGGTTTTTTTTTCCCCTGGCATTACTGGTATGCTTTTCCAGATGCAGAGCCTTGGAGAATTCGACACATATTTTTTTATATCTCCAAAGGGTAATAGTCAGAAGCTCGTTTTATACTGAAACTTACCAAAAGGCTCATCCGAGGTCACTCAGCATCAAATCCTGAGCCAGGGCACAGGAGTCTCTGCTCCCGTTCCTCACTTCTTACTGAAAATACCAGGGTAAAAAGTAATATTCTCAAGATTGATTTTTTTAATGTAATAATTTTCTAGCTTGTCTTTCAAACCTTTACACTTATGTTTGCAGCAGGGGCTCTAAAGGCTAAAAAACCAGTGCCTGGTGCTGAAATATGAAATGTTTTTGCCTAATTTGGGGACACAAAGAATCTTCTTTTATCTGGGCCGTAAATCAACGGGGCAGGGCCACAGCAGTTAAACCATAGTAGCCCATAGTCTGCCCATGAATGCTGTAGTTCCAGAGCTCATTACCACATGCCTACTTAACAGACCAAATAACCTGCAAATCTCCACTTACTATTTGTCATACTTAAGAAAAAGCAAAGAATAGCTGGGCAAACAGTCCATTTACAACCCAAGCCAAAAAGGAAAGCCCTGCCAAGAGACGCTGGAGCTTATCTTGCCCCTACTGAAAATGAATGGAAATTCGGGCATAACCTTCCCTAGCGTTAAGCTTTCTTAACTTGACACGTTTTGGCTCCACGCACATTTTCAGGAGTGAATAAAAACTACTTGGGGAAGGTAGATTTTGGAAGGAGAATATTGGCACGTCCTTGACTATAGTAATAATTGCTGACATTGCTGTAGTGGCTCCGACTAAAAATACCCAATACAATAACAAACCCAGTGAACCCATTCATTTATTCTCGTTTCACGAGGGCTATTTACATATACAGAGAAGCCCAAAATAAATTCTGTATTCACCGTATTTACGGCACATTCCAGCCCGACAAACTGGCATCAAACCTGCTTATTTTGGGAACATCCTTCAGGTCAGAATCTTTCGAATTTGACAATTATTTTGCCTCTCGAGCATACGCTGCTTACAACAGGAGTGTGCTGGGCCCGTGTTTTATAAATACAACAGCAAACAAACTCAGTGCTCTTTAAAAAGATTACCTTTTTGTCCAAAAACTGCATTCATAGCATAGTCTGAAGTAAAAAGGTTAAAAGACAATTGGAATTGCAGTAAATGTGGCCGTGCTAATGAAAATCCTGTTTCATAAAGTGGATCCGAAGGTGTTTGTTAAGACATAACTTGCAGAGCAAGCACATTTTTCCCCTAACCTCCTACAATTCTCTACCATCTTAAAATATGACCCATTTTGCAACCAGTGCTAAAATTCCAAGAAGTTCTGAAATAAAACCCGAGGAAAGCCGAGCAGCGGGGTTGCTCTCCGTTTCAGCCAAATCCAAGCCAACGTTCCAGATTATACATATATATATATAAAATAACACAAATTACTGTTTCTGAAAAAATCTCATCCAGCTTTTATGCAGGTCCATAAACATTACTGGTACTTTTATTAATTTGTCCGTAACCATTTAAATAAAATCCTAGTGCTCGGAGCTGTGATCTGTTCCAGGGCTGTAGTAAGTTCCTGTTAAATGTGTAAATGTTCAGCAGAAAGATATTTTTTTTGCAGGGAGACCGAAAATCAGCGGTGCCAGATACCTGAAACTTTGTTCGGGCGTTCAGTGGAAAATTTTATTTCGACATTATAAATAACCACGGACTATTTTCAGTGACCTTAAACTGGTAGCTTCCAATAACTTAGTTTATCCTATTGGAGGTTGGGGTTTTTTTATATATATTTTATTTTCGTAGGAAGAGAGGCGGCTGTAAAACTTTCAGTGTGACTAATTAAAAGTGGAAACGTATCTTCTTGTTTGAAATAGAATAAATCTCCATGGTGGGGCTTATGTAGTATTTGGATATAAGACAACCTCTTGCCTTTTCTCTAGCACCTTTGGAATGGTTCTGATGGAATGTGTTTCCCCTCCAGCTAACGAGGAGGCGGGGGGAATAAAAAAAAACTATAATCATAAACATTTTATACAAATAATTATGAAAAAATATAAATTTTCTGTATTTCAACGATAGCAAACTATAGTTCCTGAATATACAAGTCATTGTAGGTGACGATTGATTGTCCTTTGGGAAAGTGGCCCTGAAAGTAGCCACTTTTGGGAAAAAACAGATCCCTACAGGTTGTTGGTGAAGTGGGGGGAGCTCCGGAGGAGTTTGTTATCCGCAGCCGTGGCATTTTCGCAACGGGATAGAAAACTTCCAGCTTTGGAGCAGGAAAAGAAAGGAGAAAAAAAAAAAAAAGAGGGAGAGGGGGAGGAAGAGAAAAAAAAAAAAAAAAAAGAAAAAAAAGAAAAAAAGGGGGG